>QJNY01000795.1:0-25049 GCA_004155945.1 Monosporascus sp. mg162
ACTGCTACCCCCTTATAAACGGCTACAACGTCGGCATTCTCGCGCGACACGTTCCCGTCGTAGTAGGATGACGGTAATCAGGAACACCGTCGTACAGAGCGCGGTTCGTCGGCCTAGTCGTGCCGGAGGGGAAAAGGGGGCGGGCCATCGGCCGTAAGTAATGGGCGGGGGGTTACAGCAGGCCGCCAACCACAGGCAAATGCGTTATTCCCGTCTTCCGACCAGTGACAGCGAAGACGTCACTCTTCAGTCGCGCCTGAGGCCCGCGGCACGCACGGCTAGCAGGGCACACGCACTTCCTCCAGTTGTGGTATTGATTGATAACACCAGCTTGCTCGATTGGGGCGTGATTCAAGCTAGGAGCCCATCAACACGCCATTTGCCTAGGTGGGTTATCACGATGCATAGTGGCGCCGAGACACCACGAATCCCGTCTGTGAACGTGGGTCGACCATATATTAAGCGCAGCGAGTGCCGGCGATGGCGCCTGTACGACTGGCGAATTGTCTTGCTACGGTTTACATCTTTATTCGGACCGGACTATCTAATAGTTTAGTATGCCTGGACCGCGTAACGAACTTGTGGTTACTTTATTGTAGCTTTAGTATCGGTTAACGAACGCATGTCGTTAACTGGACGAGCGTTTAGGGAAGAAGCCATGTCCGAGTAGTGTTGCCTCTGAACCAGGTTCTATCCTAAAACTGCCTGCCCTGGTTGATCAATAGATGAAATTAGATATTCAGTATCCGGGGACAGTGGCAGAAACGTGCCTCTCTCGGGAGGAAACCTGCGTGGTTCGGCCTTGCCGGTTCTAAAAAGCACCGTCTAATATTTGAGTGTATGTACCCGTTATTCAACAATCGTAAGGATAAAAGGGGTTGGTCGCGTGTGATGCTACCGGCCGGCATCGACTATGCTCACCCTACAGAAGTTACTAAGATACATTGGCATCTACTTTGACATATAGACTGTCTTTAGGGTCATATACCAACTAGCATTGACTCCCGCAAGACTCTGTACTGTATGCCGAGCTACAATGCTTCCAGGCGAGCTGTTGAAGCTTAGATTCATTTTGGGAGTCTGCGACGCCGATCAGAGGCTACGCCAAGGACGCTCATGTCTTGTAGTTCAGTCCGTAAGGAGGGCTGGCGCCATCTACATATATACCAATATGGCGGAATATCCGAGTTTCGATACACGGGCTCTAAAGCCTGCGGCCTACATTAAGCGGCGGCGAAATCGGGCTTACATAGGGGGGAGGGAAGAATTTGTCTCGAGGCCCATGGTAGGAGGGGGTGCCTAGGGGTAGAACGCGTGCTTTCAGCTTGGATGGAAAGCTGTCCTGGAGACCTGGAACCTAAAGCCTCCTCGCGTTATATAGATATCAACACCGTATTCCAGACCCTTCCATCTTATGCGCCTTGACCCCTGTATCAGCCGGAGTCGCAGTCCCCGGGGTAGATGATTCAATGATGAGTATGTGTTCCAGCCTCCCATAACTCTGCCTTCTCCTTTTCTTCCGTAGGTGGACTCCTTGGCGCCTTAGCTCCTTGCCTGTTACGCTTGCGTCCGAGGCCCCCTTACGTAGTATCTTTCTGGTTCACGGTATGCAGTGCCTTACATGGTGATTCGACAACGGATAGATCTGGTCTACCTCGAAGAACTAGTATGAGCTATACGGGGCTAACAAGTTTGCCATAGTTGATTGGGATTCGAAAGCTAGCTAGAGCTCTAGAGCTTTTACATAGTTCATTCATTTTGAAGGACAATACGAAGTAAGGAGCGACTTTCAGATGCGTGAGCGGAACCGTACTCAACGAGACAACGCCAACCCGTTGCACAATCTGACGATGAAACCCCCCGAAGCCGTACCTCAAGGCCCGACCCAACAGCACCCAATCCTTTTCGAAGCCGGCCAGCGGCTGGCTAGGTCGACGCTCAAG
Organism: Monosporascus sp. mg162; assembly: GCA_004155945.1. NCBI lineage: Eukaryota > Fungi > Ascomycota > Sordariomycetes > Xylariales > Monosporascus > Monosporascus sp. mg162. The sequence goes on from QJNY01000795.1 coordinate 1,944, forward strand.
CAGAGGGCTCGTTCGAGGTCAGCGTGACGACGAACTTGCTGGCGTCGGCCCTCTCGATGGACAGCTGCTTGGGGAAGTTGTCGTTCTCGACGATGTCGACCTGCTTCGCGCCGGAGTTCCACTGGAAGAAGACGGAGCCGACGGCGACGTAGACGCCCGAGCGCTCGTCGCGGATGTAGACGGCCGTGGTGACCGGGGGCCCCTCCTCGCGGATGGTGCCGACGAGGTTCCACTCGCCGTCGTCGGCGTCGTCGGGCGCGTAGAGCGTGATGGCGCCGACGTCGGCCGCGTCGATCTTGAGGCTGTACTGCCGCTGCCCGCCGCCCGTGGCGTCGCGGAACCTGAAGGCGATGGCGCGCGTGTCGTCCTCGACGACCTTGAACCGCGTGAGCCCGCCGATGAACTTCAGCGACGCCGTGTCGCCCGTCAGCTCCGCGTAGTTGCCCGACGCGTTGTCGTGCTGCCACGCCAGCACCTTGGCCTCGGAGCCCACGGCAACCGAGTTGAACTTGTCGTTCAGCGACCCCGGGTACAGGTTGATGTCCTCGCCGATCTTGTAGCTGTTCTTGGACCCGCCGTAGTTCTCCTGGGTGTAGAACCAGGCCTCGGTGCTTGCGGCTGTTGGAGCCATGTTTCCGGCGGCGAACGGGGAAGGGTAAGTAGTAGTAACGGGTAAGGGAATGCGGGTATTGCGGTGTAATGACTGGGCTTTCTGGTTACAGGTAGGAGCGGCTTTGAGTGCGAAGTGATCAGAGTGCAGTAAACGGTGAAGGCTGCTGCGCTTGCCATCCAACCGCGCTCTGGATCCCCCGATCCTGCACCCCTATTTATATTCGATCTGAGGTAAGCTTTCAACGATTTCTTCATTGTCGACATGCAGTTCGCCATCACCCGTGTCGCCTCGTTCCGTGGGGAGCCGACGTGATCGGGGAACACGGAGCATTCTACTGATTGGACCGGGGTGAGACCAGCATACCGCTAGGGCGCGGGTGGCACTTCGGCATTCGACTGGATTCGTGATGGTCCTCCTGCCACGACGCGTCTCCTCCCGCAAACAAGGCCACGGAGAGTGCTACGAGCACGTTCGTGCCTTAGGTTGACCGGTCACCGGCGGGCACGTGCCGTAGGGACAGGAGCGTGATTCACGGTGAAGGTTCCCCTCGCCGACGTGGCCCGTCGTCTCCGTCCTCTCTTGTTCTCAGGGCTTCCCGTCACCGCCAAGGAGGGCATCGGGTGCGTCCACGATAATGCTACACGAGATCGACTCCACCTGCATCGCCGACGGCTGTGCCACCAATGATGTCCGCCGTGCGCTCTGCCCGTCTCAGCAGCCGACGGCTAGTGTCACATATAAGACAGGCGCGATATTTTGTGAGACAGGAGGTCTTCTCCGCATGACGCCATACGAGCAGTAAGAGTAATAACAATGATGGCGTCTTCGCTACCCCGATGGTGAAGCATTCCCTGATGAGCAAGAACTACCTAAGGTAGGTACTGATTTTTACATTACCCGCCGGAATCGCGAGAACGTTGCATCTTGGACAATATTCGAGGCTGATCAATAGTATGTACAAGGATCTTCTGCATGGAAGGCAAAGCCCTCTATACGGTTCTTTAGCTAGGCGATCTGTGCATAGGGTATTTCGAAGCTGATCAATAGTATGTACAAAGATCTTCTGCATGGAAGGCGAAGACCCCTCCCTGTACGGCTCTTTAGCTGGGCGATCTATGCATGGGATATTCCGACTCAGCTTGTGGCGTCCTTAGAGATCATCGATTTCGGTAAGATCTGCTGGACTATGCGATCGTATAGTCATTGTCCAACTGCTTGAGAGGATGATCATCTCTGGTGATAGCACTTAGTAGAGGCCCTGTCTTCTTCTGTTACAGTAATCGAATTCCCAGCGACTAAGCAAAGGCAAACGTGGACGGTTGCTCCTCATTTAAAGCAGAGATTCAGAGCCAAAGACACAGTGTCGTGGGTGAAGCATATGTGACATGGAGGCTTACTTATAACCCAGCCCTGAACTAAAGGGCACATAAGATCTGGTATGGTTCTCGAGTTGTTTAATATTGAAGCCTGAGAAAACAGGCTCGTCATTCAAACATATCAGCAATCACAGAACTCAGGGACATCTTTATAAGCTTATCCTCTGTGTAAATTCGAGCTGCTGGTCTGATCAGGGTCTTGGATGCATGTAGATCATCTCCGGGTAGCTTCATGGTCGCTGTCATTGGAGGCTACAATTCGGGACAGCAGCTCCTGCAATCCCGCAAGAGCATCTCTGATGTTACGGTTGCTAAATATCTCGGCGATCTCGCCTCCGTATTCTTCGGGAGATGCCCGGCGGGGATCGTCTGCGAGAACCGCTTCCGAACGTGACTCGCCTAGCCTGATAATGGTTTCTATCTCGAGTTGGCGGTTTTGTTCGAAATTGTCGGATGTGTTGTTGAACTCGACGCATCTCAGGAGTACCTCCGCGTGGTTGGTAGCGCCCCGCCATCGTAGAAGGGCTTTGGCATAAACACCGGCCAAGGCTTCCTGGATCTCTGTGCCTCCCACTTCTTGCAATTTCCCATTGTGGATTTCGCCAGGAACTACGCCATCTTCCCCATCTGCTCCTTTATGATTACCCTTGCTTTTGCCAGACGTGACTACGACCCATTCTGGAGGCTTTTCGAGATCCATATGCCACTGATACCACATTGTACGAAAGGCCCCGAGTCGAGCCAAGCACATAAGGTAAAGGAGGTGCGTCCTGTAGTCCTTGCGATAAAAATGGCGCATGGGCGGTCGTGCCAACTCTTGGCCGGGGTCCCAGCTTGTTAGAAGCCCGTATATCTCCAGGAGTTGTTGGGTGACATCGGTGGAATTGTGGGCACCAGCAGGGTTCGGCAGGAACCCGTCTAAGGTCTTCAGTACGGTGCTCATGATGTCGAGCCGGTCATCAAGCTTAGTTGCTTGAAACTCGCCATTATCGCATGCCTCGATATACCTCCGAGCCGCGATGAAACTGCCGCATTCCAATGAAAGCTTCACGCAGATGGCTTCCAAGCCCTGCGACACTTGCAAGTTTTGTGCTCGTAGATTGATGATCAAGTTGTTCAGAAATGACAGTATTGCAGGAGCAACTGACGGGTCTTTCGAGTGCAGTACCATGCACGTTTGTCCAATACGGCTGCATTGGTCCGCCACCAGTGCCCGTCCTGTTGGGGTCTGAACGAAAGGCATAATAACCCTTTCCAAATCTGCGAGGCTTCGACAATTCTTTAGGGCCTCACGGAGGTCAAGCCGCTCGTCTCGACGTCTCTCCGCAATATTTCGTCGACGTAGCATGTAAGGTATTGTCTTATAGGCTGAATTGCGTACTCTCTGTTGTATGCCGTTCCATTCAAGAACACTCGCCGTGATCTCATCAGGGCTGAGGCCGTGGGCGCTCTCTGGCAGAAAGCCTAGTTGTGAGGATATCGATGGGGAAGGCGGCGGGCCGAGAAGGGCGACGGAGAGTATGTCAAGTTCGGAGATTCTCCACGGATTGAACTTGTTTTTTAGGACTTGGGTGAAATTCATATCGTCGCGTTCCGACTCCTCTTCGAACTTGGCGATTCGCGCCATCACCGAATCCATATCGCGCCTTCTCTTAGCTCCATATTCTTCTGGCACTCCGTCTCTATTTGCATCGAAAGGCCGCACGTGCTTGTTGTCTTCAGCATCTAAATCTAGGACTAACGTTGGTGCTTCGAAAGTCGGAAATGTGTCCCGCATGGGGACTCGTGTGATCTTTGGCCATATCTGCCGGTGGACATAGCGAACCCGGCCACGCTTCTGCCACTGCGTCCTTGAGGGGAGTGTGCACGAGAGCCACGGGCTTCCCAATCGCTGCATCTCTTCTTATGGAGTGTGCAGATATATCAATTGACATCTCGGAACACTATTCGTCATCATGAATAAGGGATTGGAGCCGTACAGACAGGACCAAGGATTGAGAGACAACAAGTTGGTAAGTCGTGAGGCATGCTATGCTAGTAGTACGGTAGGTAGAGGAGATGCAGATGGGGGCTCAGATGAGAGCCTCAGGCTATTACGACAGAATTTCCAGGGACGGCGGGTGTGCTACTGTAGCTTCCCGTCTGGGGTAGCGGCAAACCGTGGGCTTACATAGTTGGCCGATCACTAACAGGGGGGGATTCCGCCAAACGACGGGGCCAGTAGCGGACTGATGAGACCCTGAAGAATTCGGATACGCATTACTTTCGTACAACAGGTAGGTACCTACCTATCTATGAACACAGCCGGATTTTGTGCTGTTTCTCGGTTTCGGAACCGCCCAAGTGACTAAATATGCCAACGACAATATTCTAGCTAGATATTAAGTATGTGTTCTCGGGACTAGTAGTAGCTTTAGCATTAACAAGCTTAAGTGATGCTTCTGACCGTTGATACTTGGTTTTACACAATTTCAAGACTTGTAATTGTATGAAGCCTGGTAGCTCAGCAAACTGATCGTTATAAGCGAGCTTTTAGGTGAGTGGGCAGCTTACGGAGATATATCGGTACAACCCTTCCCAACTCGTCAGGTACCGATCCACTTCTCCTTCGACGTCAGCAACATTGAATCAACGAGCATCAACTTTTGCTAGCCACTTTCAATATTTTAATAGTAGTTGTCACGATCATCTATCTCTTGGTCCAGCAATAAAACAAAACTCGATCGCGACCGAATTATTACATTCAATATGCCTCCTACGAAGAAGAGGAAGACCGCTTCTTCCGCAAAAACTACAGCGGATACAGACACCACCGCGCCGACAGAAAACACCGATCAGGTGGCCGTCAGCAGCGAAGAAACATCGAAGGCGGACAGTAATGAGCAGCCCGCATCGAAGGCAGAACGACATGAGGAGGGCGAATCATCCACTACGGCCCCGACTACGAACTCGGCGGACAAGGCCAAAGAGCGTATGGCACGATTCCGCGCGCTGCAGGCCCGCGCGAAGACGTCGTCCGACCAGAACCTCCAGGAGGCGACCAAGGAGTCGCAGCGGCTGGCGACGGACCCGACGGCGTTGACGGCGCTGCACCGGCGGCGCGACATCGCGGCGCACAAGCTGCTCAAGGCAGAGACGGAGGAGAGCGGCGAGGACTTCGAGCGCAAGCGGGCTTGGGACTGGACGGCCGAGGAGAGCGAGCGCTGGGACCGGCGGCTCCGGAAGAAGGCGGCGCACCGCGACAACAACGCCTTCCAGGACTACCGCGCCGAGGGCGTCAAGACCTACAAGCGCCAGGTGCGCGACATGGCGGCGCCGGACCTCGAGCGCTACGCGCGCGACAAGATGGCCGCCATCGAGCGGGCCGCGGCCTCGGGGGGTCTCGACATCGTCGAGACCGAGGACGGCGAGCTCGTCGCCGTCGACCGCGACGGCAGCTTCTACTCGACGGCCGACTCTACGACTTTCGTGGAGAACAAGCCCGATAGGGCGGCCGTGGACCGGCTCGTGAGCGACCTGAAGAAGGCCGAGGAGGTGCGGATGCGGAAGAGGCGGGAGAGGATGGCGAAGAACGGCGATGAGGGCGACGTCACGTACATCAACGAGAAGAACAAGCAGTTCAACCAGAAGCTGTCGCGCTTCTACAACAAGTATACGGCGGATATCAGGGATAGCTTCGAGCGTGGCACAGCCATTTGATGAGACGCATGGGTATTGATCGGTTAGTTGGGTGCATAATACATACGATACAGGCAGAGGAATGGCGTTACAGGGCTATGGTACAGTCTATAATTTGCATTACACAGAGAGAGCCTCGTTTCAATGGGATCAGAGCATATTCTTCCTCCACGACTTGTCTGCCAGCTCCTCAATCTGGGACACCTCTATCGGTCCCTTAACGTTCGCGTCGTCCAGCGCCTCCACTATCGCCTCGGCCACGACGTCCGCCTTGAGGGGCTTAACCCCGGCGGCGCCCATGAAGCCGCCCAGGACGCCCCCGGTAACACTGTTGAACAGGGCGCCCACCCCCGTCATGGCGGCCATGGGCATCGTGATGGGCCGCGAGCTGTCGTACATGAAGGGCGCCCGGACGAAGACACCCCGCATGCCCGGGAACCGCGCCGCGATGGTGTCCTCGGCCTCGCGCTTCGTCGTGATGTACCGGGCCGGCAGCACAGGGGCGCCGCCGGCGGCCGAGACGTAGGCGAAGGCGGCGACGTTCTCGCGCGCAGCCTCCGCCGCCAGCACGACAGCGCTGTCGCGGTTCATGGTCTCGTACGTGAGCTGGTCGTCAGTCTCCGGGGCCCGGATGTCGTCCCGGTCCAGCGGGTTGGCGGGCTGCTGTTGTTGTCGTTTGGGCGCCGCTGCGAACGCCTTCTGCAGCCCGCTGATGGGCGACTCCTGGCCCCGCACGACCGCCTTGTAGTCGGCCTCCAGCAGGATCCCCATGCTGTGGACCACGTAGTCGGCGCCCTTGAGCAGCGGCGCGTAGGTCGCCGGGCGCAGGATATTGGCGCGCTCCCATGTCACCTTGTGGGCCCACGACGGTGGCGTAGAGGACGACGTTACGGTGTTCCATTTCGGCTCTCCGGATCGGCTTGTGGTGGGGAGGTGGTTTTAGTTATCCGTGATGGCAGGGTAGGTAGCCGTGGGCAGAAGAGAATTAATAACCTACCTAATCGACGTCACGTCCCATCCTCTCGATATGGCTGATTTGCATATCCTGGAGCCCAGGAACCCGTTTCCGCCGCAGACGACTATTCTCTTGGCGGTGGCTGACATGGTGGATGTGTAAGTTATGTGTGATAAGTAGGTGAGCTTCAATATAGCTACGAAACACCAAATTTAGGAAGCGGCCAAGCGACGGATAAAATGGAAAGAAAACTTTTACCCGCTATTTTGATCGGTATATTCAAATAGGCGGCCGAGTCATGAAACAAATGTATTATTCTATTTCGACATCTCTGTCAAGTGAGTCAACAACATCATCAGCCCATATGTAAGGCTGAGTTGCTGTGGAGTACCTCACAGTGAGTCGACCCCACTGACATGGAACATATCCAATAGGCAATTGGGCAAAGCTATAGGTACCCACAGAATGGATTTTCCCCCTGCAAGGCTGGACTTTGTTCCTATTCCGTCACATGCCATTCGTTACTTTTCATAAAGTTGCCATTCCACCAGCATCGTAACTGTATTCTTGACGACAAGCAAAGAAACCGAAAATCGCGGTTATTCAGAGTCACTAGTTCAGGGTTTTCATCCAAACCCGTTCCTGAAACCATTACCAGATTTCAAACAGCGCCCAGTCGGGCACCCTTGTCTTCTGTGTGGGACTAACTGGCGCTTTCTGGGCTTCCCATATCATCAAGTCATCGACGCGCGCCATAGAAAACAGCCCCTTCAGCGTACCACCCTTTCCCTAAGCTGATCTTCTGCGTTCAACCCAGCGAGCGCCAGACCCTCCCATCTCGCCACCATGCCGCCTCCGGGAGGCAAGCGGATGAAGGGGGTACAGATCTTCCGGCCCTTCATCTACGGCACGACGGCGCGGCCGTTCAACGACACCGACAACCCGAAGCCCCCAGGGGTGCCTGCCGATCACACACACTCGTGGCAGGTGTTCGTCAAGGGAATTGAGGACACCGATATCTTCTACTGGCTGCGGCGGGTGCAGTTCAAGCTGCACGAGTCGATCCCGAACCACCTGCGGACCATCGACGCCGAGTCCATCATGAAGGAGAACAACGGAAAGAAGTCGCCGTCGCAACAACAGCGCGCCTTCGTCGTCAACGAGACGGGCTGGGGCGAGTTCGAGATCACCATCAAGCTCTACTACGACAGCCGCAGCGGCGAGAAGCCCCAGACCCTCTACCACCACCTGCGCCTGCACCCCTATGGCCGGACAGAGGCCGAGAAGGAGGCTATGCGCAACGGCGGCGAGGTCATCGCATGGACATACGAGGAGCAACTCTTCAACGAGCCCTTCGAGGAGTTCTACCACGTCCTGACGACAGGCGCGCACGACAAGGGCTCCAAGCCACCGCCGCCGGCGGCGGCGACGAGTAGCAAGGGCGGCGGCAGCAGTGGAAAAGGGGGGAAGTCGACGCCGCAGCATCAGCAGCCGCAGCAGTCGGCGTCGTCGGAAGAGCTCGTCGCCTCGGGCGAGGTCAAGGAGCGCAGCGCCATGATCCCGCAGTCCAACAAGCCCGGGCAGCCCTTCAGCCGCGACACCGAGGCCCTCGAGATCCGGCGCCTCCGCGAGGCCGGCGAGAAGGTGCACGAGATGATCCGCGAGATGAACAAGTCCGTCAAGGCCAAGGAGGCCGAGCTCGCCCAGCTCAAGGCCGAGAACGCCGCCGCAGCCGCCGCCGCCGCCTCCTCCTCCACGGCGGCCTCGACCACCACCGCTTAGAGGGCGGGCTGCAGCTGGACCCGCACGGGCACGGGCCGGCTCGTCGTGGCGTTTAGGGTCGCGCCGGCGGCGCTCGCCATGCTGACGAGGTAGCTCACGAGCAAGAGTGCGGGAGGTTCGGGCGACATGTCTTTGCGCCTAGCTTTGTCCGACATTAGGCGCCGGTGCTTTACTTTTAGTTTTCTTGGCATGCATTTCACCCATTGTTCTGTTGTTTCGGCGTTGGTTGCGTGGAGGTTTTCCCTAAGGCTCTCGGAGGGCGTGAAAACGGGGATATTCCCATGCGGCGCCATGGTGTGCATGGTCTCTCGGGGCCGGAAAAAGAGGCGCGGCGGCGTTACGGGAGTTCGTCCAATGGGACGCGCAAAGCGTCGGTTGCCGGCACATGGGCCGGGGGTGGGGGAGTTGTTGTATTCCGTGGAATTGTGTATTTTTACAATGCGGTTAGCCGACCACCAGCTAAAGGGGGCCGACAAGCCCTGCTTGATCTGTCTGTCTAGGAAGAGAGAGGCGTTGCAATAGTGCCGCTGAAATGAAAGACTTCCTGGTCTCGACGTGGAACGATGGTGCGGCTGCATTCGAGGCGAAGCTTTCTAGTCATTTTTACTGCTTATGCAGTAGATACATCTCTATCCTACGTGACGAACTACCCGAGACCCCGTTGCTGTTTACCATACATGCGCATACGGCGATCCTGCTGTCGGTGAGGACGTCTGTCTAGCAATATACCTAGACAGGCTTACTACTATCATTACACAAGCGACGAGCAGCAGCGGCCAGCAATCCTTCGTTCGCCCTACTCGCTCAGCTAAGTAACCAATTTAGTCGAATCCATCCCATCCGCCCACCACGGGGGCGGAAAATACATATACATAAGAACAAGACACGAGAAACTTTCTGGTTGCCAAATTTGGGCTTGTATCGGATTGGAGTTGTTTCTCTCTCTCTCTGTCTATGTAACTTTATAAGGTTTTATAGTCCCGCCTCCTGAGGTGCACGTACGTATCTGAAGCGAAAGCCATCTCGTCGCGTCTCTGTCTCTCTCTAATGGAATAGTGGACGATGGAGGCCGGATCGGCCCTCCCGGGTACCGGTCGGTGCCCCCGAAGGTCATCTGCGCGTCGTGTCTCTCTTCCGAAACGACTTGACTTGCCGCCTCCTCGTTCTTATTCGTACATCGCAAGTGTCTCTCTTCTGCGGTCTCCCTCTTCTTCGCCACCTTTTCCTAGTCATGTCTGAAGTTGGACGGAATGACCCAAATGACATATGTATGCAGCCCCACCCCTCCCCTCCGATACCTGATGGGTGGGTCACACCGCTTTCCGTGGGACGGGGCTCTAACATAACAAAATAATAATTTGCGGAAAAGGGGGCACTCCTGCAAGTATGTGTACGCCTGTGAACGCATGTATGGGTTTTGGAATTCACAGGACGCTGCCACATCATCCTTCTCTGGGGACTGCATGCATCGTCACTGGGCTCAATGCAGCAATCCAAAAAGAGCAAATAATTGGGGATCTTGTGCTGTAGTCCCAATTCCCACCACACGCAACTCTCCCGCCTGATCTTCGGGGCCCGATTTTCCATTCCTTTTTTGACCCTAAACTTTTAGTTGCCCCCCTCCCTCGCTCCAAGACGCCGAGATGTGGTATGTACATATGCAAAGAAGAACCTATGCACATCCAAAAAACATTGGGATATCACCAACGCTTCAGAGAAAGCAAAATCTTTCGAACAGCAGGTCCCTTTCTCACAACGCCATACGCTGCTATTTCCCAAGTCATGTACAAAGGAAAAAGGGTCGGAGGAAGGCATTGTCTGGCGGTTGAGGTTTATACTGTTGTTTATCGCGTTGCTTGATAAGCCGGCGGTGGTGTGTCATCATTCTCCACCCAAATGTCTCCCCTCCGCTGCTTCTCGTCGTATACGCGACGCGCTATCTCCCCCGCCATCTTCATAATCCAGGCCTGCTCCAGGATTACAGACGAGGTGTCAGACCGGGCGGGCCGCGGCCTGTCTAAGTTGAAGGGGCTCTTGGCAGAAGCCATGGCTTCTAGCGCCTTTTGCTGGCGAGCTGATATCGCCTTCTCGTTACTCTCATTTGGTGGTGCCACGACAGCCTTCTCCTCACTGGCTGGAGCTTGGTAGATGTCCATGTTCAATGCGGGGCGAGAGGGCAGTCCCTTGTTTTCGGATGACCGCCGTCTGCTGGAGGGTGGTTCTGTCGGTTGAGTCACCTCCTCGGCCTCCTCGAGTATTGTTGATACAGGTATGACGGGCTCCGAGTTCGGACCAGTAAAGGAATTTGACTCTGAAGCCGAGACGCTGTCGCCCATCTCGGCCGTCTCGCTGCTCGTATCCAAACCGGTCTTTGAGCGGCGGAGGTTAACAACACGAGTTTTCTTCTTTCGCGATGTTCGTGGCCTGCCTATTCCTAATGACAAGCCGCTTGTATACGAGCCATGACCGCTGGTAGATGGTCTTGAAGGGGAGCTTCCCTGGTCCATACTAGCATCGGTGAATGTGTACGTCGTAGAGCCTACTTGCGATTGCATACGCGAAAGGCTAGGAGTCGCAAGGGGCGTGGAGGGTCCACTGCCATATTGCTCCATAGGGCCCGTCCAGGCCCTGAACATCACGTCCCGGATTCCGGGAGTGAATAGGGATAAGGTGCGATGAGAATCACTCAGCGCTGCTAGCCGGAGTAGATTCTTCTGAGAGAAGAGGGACTGCAGTTCCGATGCTCGCTCAAAGGTCATTGATGCAATTTCATTCGCATCCAGTACATGGCCGGTAGAATCGACGGCTTCTTCGGGTAGATTTGCAAAAGGGTCGACCACTGCCTCGTTGTCTACCTCCTTCGGTGCCTCTTCTTCCCTAGGAAGCTGGTCGGGGCAGAAGAGCCGTAGCGAAAGCCTATGAATGATAGCGGGCAACTCCTCCATCATCAACGTCCGTAGTTGATCTTCGATGGTTTTTTGGAGATAATCTCGGACAAACTGGATCGAGTCAAAGGTCGAAGAGACCTTGAGAGACTCGAGAGGGTCATTTCGGAAGACTAATGTGAGGCCTTTTTGCTTCGAAAAGACCAATATGACGAAGCCCGAGAGCTTGATTTCGGATAATGTAATGGATAAAGGTATCGTCAGTCCTGCTGCAGCTGCCAGCGGCTGCGGCGATGTGAATGTCGGTTTAGAGGAAAGATAAGTATTCAGGGGGTTTGCCTGTAGTCCCTATATTAGCACCTATTATAATACACGGGTTTGAAGCCAAGTTTGAAACAACGCCAGAATATCGCGGACCCCCTGCGATGCAATTTGGGAACTTCATGCGCAGGCTGTACCGGCGCGAAGGCTTGGCAAAATACGAAGAAGCATTCGTAAGGAGCGTGGGCCATGCCGAGTCGAAGGAGGAGGTCCTATGAGCACTCGCTCTGCTGGTGATACCAGGACAACTGGCGATGCAGAATTCCGCTGCCCAGTTGGAAAACCAAGTTTTCGGTGGCGCAAGAGCCCATCGATGTAGGTACCCAACTTGATAGGCGCAGCGTGTAAAGTGGGCATACCACATCGCCTATAGCTCCTTGCCTCCCCTTCAGAAACTCATGTATAATAAAGACCGCACATACTTGCACCCGGGTCCTAAGCGTGAGGTACGCATCGCCGGAGTAGGACATCTTGAAGATGCCGCGAAACCTATCCTCGGCGAGGTCTCCTATCTCGAGGATCTCGAGCTCGGGCGGGACGGAGCCCAGGTTGAACTCGGTGACGAGGATGTCATCGACGATGATGGGCGGCTTCGGCGACTTGTTGAGGGCGGTCGTTAACAGGTCGCGGGCCCGAGCGTAGAACTCGGCGTCGGCGGTCAGCGGTGACCAGTTGAAGTTGAAGGCCATTGTTGAAATAGGCTTCACGGATACATCGTCTCTATTCGTATGACTCGAAACCAGAGCCGGGCCACGGCGGGTGTAGGCGGACGGGTAGGCGGGGCCGAAAGAGATTGGCTTGATAGACGAGGGTGCGTGCGTTTGGCTGATAAGAATCGTCGGCGTCGGCTCTACCTTTAGCTACACACAGTTGGTAATTCTTGGGCTGTTAATAAACTTTAATCAAGGAAAAAAAGTCAATTCCTGTAACTAAGGATTTATCGACCCTGAAGATTGGTAGTTTCATACGTTGGTGGTAGCTCTGGTGATCCGCGGCGGGGTGGTGGCGGTTGAATCATAGTTTTAATGTTGCGGTGTGGGAAGGGACCGGCCGGAGTTAATTATTTTTCTTCGGGAAAGCGGGCGGTAAGGAGGATCATCCGTGGTGCGATGTGTGGGATGACGATATGCAGCATGGTTGCAGTTTGCTTGGAAACGCTGCTAAAGTAGAAGCATGACGAGAATTTTTGGGTCTTTTGCACAATTACATAAAATAGATGTGGATCTTAACTGGTATTGACCGGGATGTCGACTGATATGCGACCTGGGAGCGCATAAAAGAATAATAACTACCCCCCTCACCACCGCATTCTCTTTAATAATCCACGAAACTGGGTTGGAAGTGGGGCCGAAAAGAGAAACATGACCTGCTGAAACGGCGTAGGAGTCGGTCGTTGGTGTGTATCAGCGGATGATAGCATTGGCCAATATAACGGAAATGTGGAGGAGGGGGGGAAGCAGCATGAGATTGCAGTCGTCCATAAAAAGAAAGCCCATGTGAAGATAACCTAGCCAAGCCGCCTCTCCCGGCTTCGGCCGATTCCTGTATTCCCACCATCTTCTGCCTGCATTCGGACGAGGATCGATATGTCATGCGGACTGTTGTTACCTCCCGGATGGTTTAGGGATTGTTACCCGGTGACCTCTTTGCCCTAGGTGACTTCATTTCGGGGGAGTTCCCATAAGGACCATAGATATTTCTTCATCGCGACGCGAATTACTCGAAGAATAATTAGGTATGGAGGCTGTACGCGTTTAAGCACACCGGCTTATGTGTAAACAACATGGTGTTGCCCCTCGAGGTAGGACATCTAGAAAAGGCAGATACAAAGCCAAAATCATAGTCAGGGTTAAGATGTATAGTATAGACTCTTGTTACATTACTAGTTTGGTAACTACTATACATTACTCTATACATCATATCGAGCGGTGATTACATGTATTTCTATTACTCAAAGACCCCATACCGCTCATCCACTATAACAAGCGCATCCTACCCCCTTGTCATGCCATTCCCAGGTGTTTCAGTTCGTGTAACACATAACAGACATCAAAAAAGGCCCCAATGCATGAACGAGACAATAATGCACCCAGAAAAACATAAATGCAGCCGTATATCAGGTATGACCACTTGAACCGAGCACGCAATGCGTCTCTATAGGCGGGTCCTCCTTCCCCTCGTAGAAGCCCTGCTCGACGAGGCGCCGGTGCGACTCCTGCCAGTACGTCTGCTTCTCCTGCCAGTTCTTCTTGTCGACGTCGGCGAGCTTGATGACAACAGGGGCGTCGTCATCCCCGTCCACAGGCAGCCGCACGAAGCACGAGCAGTCGCGCAGCGTCATGGCGAGCCCAAAGCCCGGGTCACCCGGGTTGTCGAACAGCGCGCGGCCGGGGGGCGGGTCGCCCTCGATCTGGAGGTCGCGGAGGCGGTCGAGCACGTTGTTTCCGGGGGCCCGCAACGCCGCCGTGAGGCGCTCGCGGTCGCGCCGGGACCAGTCCGCCGGCACCAGGCGCTTGACGGTGGCCGCCACCACGGCGGGGTCGTCGTGAACGAGACCGAGCGGGCACATGGGCGGCGAGACTTTGACTGCTGGGTCCTTCTTTAACGTCTGGCTGCTGCGGAACGCCTCGCGCGCGCACGTGCGGCAGCGCGCGGCCCCCGGCGGCGCCAGCGGCGACTGCGCGAGCCACTTGGGCTTGAACTCGAAGGCGCGGTAGCCCGGCGCGGGGCCCATGTCCTGGATGAGCATGGCGGCGCCGGGGCGGATGACGCTTCTGCTGTCGTTGCCGTCGCCGTGGCCGTCGTGGCCACCACCACCACCACCACCCTTCCTACGGCCGCAGCCGCAGCCCCCGTTGGCGTTGGCGCGCGAGGCGTTGAGGCGCTCGGCGAGGCCGGTTGAGATGGCGACGAGGACCTGCGGGACGAGGTTCTCGCGGCCGACGCGGCGCTCAACGAGGTCCTCATGGAAGCGCTGCAGCGTCTTATAGTCGCAGGGCGTGATGCCCGGCGTGGCCTTGGGCACGCGCAGCAGCGTCGCCTCGAACTGGCCCCTGGGCACTGTGGGGCCGTCGTCATCCTCCGGTGGGTCCCTTATGCCGAAGACGACGTTGGCCCGGCCCTCGGCGACGTACTCGAAGTCGTACTTGTCGAGCGCGTCGACGAGGCGTTGGCGCGTCTCTGGCGTGATGATCGACTCCGCGTCCGAGCCCGAGGCCGGGAGCGGTTGCGACAGCTTCTCCCATATGGCTTTCATGGTGAATAGGGGGTTAGTTGAAGATTGTATGCCCGAAGTTGGAGGCCCAAGCTTGTCCGGCTTTGTCTTCCAGGCTGTGTGACCTCGCACTCTCTTCGGGTCGCTTTCTCCGCCGGATCAAGCGATGGACGGGAGTCGAGCCGAGTTGCGAAATTATATAATAGAAATGCTATAGTCTGCAAAAGAGTCTCCCCTTCTCGGCGTCCAGAACTGAAGAAAACGAGCGAACGGCCTAGTAGCGAATGAACGAAAACGGTACCATCGCTATGAGGTGTGCTGAGAAAATTGCCCAAAGGGGAAGAAGTCTAACTATTAAAATTACACCATGGCTGAAATAACTTAATGCATCGACACAGAGAAACAGTATTGATTTATACTTTCATGTTCGCTGTAAAGTGATTCAAGGGCCAGCCCTTTCGGAGCTTTGTTATGGCGGCGAGGTCGGGTGAATTATGACATCCATTGTGGCGTAGCACGGTCATGTCCGCTAAAGACTGGGTCAAATACGACCGGATCGAGAATAGTAGCGGAACAAAGGATCAAAGCTCCACGGACTTGGGTCACGTTCAGGGTCTAGATGAAGACGCTTATTGAAGAAACCGCGCGTCCATATTGTTTCGCAGTGTCGTGGCAATCTATTGATAAGCGTGGCGCCTCCAGAGCGAAGCTAAGTGTAATCGAAACCTAAGACAGTCCTTTCTAGCAGGGTATTAGCCCCCCAAACGCCATAAATGCCAACCCACGCAACATGTACGCCCATGTATTCAAATGCCAGCAGCAGTAAAGCTCAACAAGCTGCCAAAAGCCAGTCCAGCGACGAGGGAGAGTCCCATGAAGCTACCAGACGCCTCACGCTCTCCTTCCTCGACCCATTCCCCAGCAGCCATCATACAGTTAGAGGCGAGCCAGCCGTTGGTCAACCCAAAGAGAAACTGGACCACTACAAGGTAGAAGATGTCGCTGTTTATTACGGCACCCGCGCCGTGGAGGTTGCAAAAGCCGTAAAGGGGTAAGAATATCAATCGCGCGATGCTTATCGCGAATAGTACAGCTGGTCGTCCAGTATAAGGGAGTAGCAACGTGCTATATCTCCCACCGAGGTCTCCTAGATTCCAAAAGAAGAAGCCGAGTGGGATGAATGCGGCAGGCTGTAGAAGGCCACTCGCCTCTTCGGGTGGCGTAACCGACAGGATCTTAGGTGTGAAGACCGGGAAGAACATGGCGACGACGAAGCACATGAATACACCACCCGCCAGCCAGTGTAATTTCCTAAACAGTGTGGACATGCTAACGACTCTGCGTGCGGCACGCTCCGCTTCCTCGACACTGGTCATAGAAGCAGCCATCTGGTCCATCATCCGATTCTCGACAATGCGATTGTGACGCTGCACCAACGGGATGAACGCTACGATGGCAATAATGGATATTATGACGGCGGTGAGGAAATAGATGAAAGCGGCAATCCCGATCTCAGGTGTGGCCTTATCCTCACGTGTACCCTGCAGCGCATCCTCTGGTGGAGCGACCAGGACAGAGATGACCTGAACGAGTGGAGGCAAAACACCAGCAACGCCCTGACCAGCCATGATAGCCTGCATATACTCGGGCCTTCCAAAACTGGACGCGAATGCAAACGCGCCGTTCTGAATCAGACCGGCAGCCCATGAGGTCAGTGCCACCATACACAACACGTAGGAGAGATAAGCCGAGGGCGACGCATCGAGAAATGTACAGGTCGAAAGGGTCAGCAGCGCGAAGACAATTACGTTTATGTAGAGAGCTGAGTTTATTCGGAATGGATAAGAAGCCGAGTATTGTATGTTTGTCAGGATCAACATGGCCACAAGGTTCGTAATTGTCGATACGGATAGAATCGCGGGCTGGAAGTTTTGCAGTGCCCAGTCGTCTTCTTGGAAGCGATGCTGGAAATATGGTGCCGCAGCAAGGAACATATTCCTATGAATCGAATGTCAGTTTCTGTCAGTATTGACATAGCGGATGCAAAGAGCGCGTACCATGCCCATAGCATGGCGACACCGAGCAAAGTGAAGATGCCATATTCGATCCAGGAGAAAGGCGCGTCGTCGGCCACATTATGAGAACTCAACGTCCTTTCATGGGATTGGGATTCCTCGTTCAGTGGTTCATACTCCGGCTCGTCGGTTTTATTCCTCTGCAGAAATGACCGTATACGATCCATATTGCTAGGCGGCTTTCGTTCGAACGGGACGAATGTAGCACGGGTAACTATCGCGTCTCGAGATTACATGGGGTTCTGTCTGGTCGATGAGGGTTTGACCTTTCTTAAACAACGCGACACGGGGAAGGATATACTAATATCTCAGACCATCTTTAGGCGATTAGAAAGCTGTGACAGCAATGCGCTCTGTCATGACTTGAAGTAGAGGGGGGATCAAGTGAGATCTAAATGGTCATTCAGCCATATTGTATCATGGGATGGAAGAAGATAAGGCGAGAGCCGGAATACCGGAGCATCACACGGGCTTAGCGCCGCGCTAAGTAACTACGCTATAAGTAATCACTCCCAGTAAATGAGCCCCAGTAAAGGCAACCAAGAGTGCCCCTGGTCCCCCGCATTAAGTTTGGCAATGATACACATCCTACCGAGTATCTCATTGGCTGCAGAGCTTCGACTGCAACGTACACGTACTTCACCGTTTTTACCATGCTCAACATAAACTCAACTTCAACGTACATCGCGTTTACCAGTCTTCAGCAAGGGGTTATTCTCCAGTAGATCGGCAGCGCCGGGACACCACAGAGTAACCCAAGGATTCATTCTGCCCCACCCCCTCGTTTATTAGGCTATACCAGTTAACGAAGATAAGCCTTCAGACAGAACCTCAACCCTCAGCCAGGAAGTAGTGCACGGAAGATAAACGCAAGAAGCCTTTCTGCTGCCCGAACAACTTCAGCAACAACCATCTCACCAAAGCATTCTAGGGAAATAATTCACTTACACTGCGTATATGGACCCCATTCGCCTGCCGAGACCATATTATGACACTTCAAACCCCGTTGGTAGACAAACAGACTGTACATTGCATAAGCCTTGAGTCGTTCATTGCCCTGTTCAGCCCCGAGCCCGCTTTGTTTATGGCCTCCGAAAGTCACACTGGGATGGATATCCCCATGCGGGCTGACCTAGATCGTCCCGGGCTTGAGTTTCTTCAAGAAACGCGGGGCCTGCGCTGGTCATTTGTCCACACAGAAGCGCCAAGACCGTATTCCGTGTTGTTCACTCGCTTGATCACCCCGTCTTCTTCCGACCACTTCAATAAGGGAAGATCGGGCCTTGTTACCCACAAAGAGTCAGTAAATATGCTGGCATTGTTGCTAGATTCGGCAGAGGCATTGGCGACAACACTGACCAAATGCTTCTTCCGCGACGATCCTCGATTCGTCAGGAGGGTTATCCGTGATGGTCGGGGAGACGAAGAAGCCTTTAGCCTCTCTTGAAGACCCGTGCTGTCGTAGGCGAGCTTGAGCTGGTTATCACCGATGTCTGCAAGCAGACCCTTAACGCGGTCAAATTGGACAGAGTTAGTGATCAGGCCGATGAAAGTATTTTCTTCGAACCCGTCGCAAACTTTGAGAGTGTTGACGAACTCAACCACCGCGATGAGTACCTTTTGGTAAATGGCTTCAAAGATAAAGACCCGCTTGATAGCTATGCATGACTGGCCCGAGTTCATCAACGCCGCTATGGCAATCTTCGGTGCCGCAACCAGCGGATCGACATCACCGCACACAATTGCCGGGTCTTTGCCACCTAGCTCAACGGCTACCTGTTTAACCGTCTTGCTACAGCTTTGTAGCACTCGATTTCCGGTGGCAGTAGAGCCAGTGAAGCTAGCCTTGTCGACTCCGAGATGCTCGGTCAGCGAAGGACCCAGTTCGTCATCCCCGCTTAGCGCCTGGAAGACGCCGGGTGGACAGAATTGTTGTCCCAGCTCGGCGAGCTTCAGTCCGCAATACAGGGTAAAGGGCGACGGTTCCAATATGAAAGCATTGGCCGGTGAGCAACGCAGGTCCTAACTTGGAAGCCGCCATGGCGATTGGGAAATTCCAAGGCACGATGCTAACAACAACACCAAGCGGCATGTACCTGACAATAGCCCTGCGTTCTTCGGTGCCTTCGATTACAATCTCTTCTAAAGGTCACAAAGGAACTTAACAGCATAACCGACCTCATGATAAGCAAGACCTACCTAGTTGTTGTCATGGTGAGTATGCCTTATGCTATTTACACGACTTTGGTCGAAGTTCACCTACCGGTTTAACATTTTCCTTGTTGAGCATCCGGGCGAAGTCCTCTGAGAGGGCCTCTAGGGCGTCGGCGAACTTCTTTACCGCCTGTTGGCGCTCATCCCAAGGCACTTCGGCCCACTCCTCGGCTGCCCGTTTTGCTGCGTCTACCGCCTTGTTCACATCATCGTTTGTGCTCACGGGTACCCCCGGGTTTTCCTCCAAAGTCGATCAATTAACAGAGCAGCGGCTTTTGCTGGAGCCCACTCGGCTCACATCAATGACGTTGCAGAAGCGAGTGAAATCCAGATGGGTGCCGCCCGTTGTCGCTCTCCCGAGAGTCATGATTTACTGAGGTAGGATGTGTATGTTAGGTCGAAATCTCGTATATCCCGTCAACTCGGATTGATATTGCGGATCCGTCAGGGTTTTCGGGTTCATCTTTGGGTTTACTTATACGAGGGGCGGGACTCCTGTCTTTGAACCTGACTGTTACTCCATGTGCTCCCCGCAGGATGAGCCAACGGGTGGCGCAGCAGACTATGACAAGGACTACACAATCGAACCATTGATGCTTTTCATTGGCGACCTCTACCAAGCTGGGCGGACAGAAGCAAATATGACCCACCAACCTAAGATACGTCGGACCAGAGGAGCCGAATCGAGCCGTGTTGTGCCTCCTCACCAGGATAGCTCCGCGGACATACCTAGCCTTATTACCTCGCACAGAGGAGGTACTCAGAGCCGTGAGAGACTGTACAACGCCCTAGACCATGTCATTCTAAAGCAAAGAAGTTCTCCTGGATTGCTGCTCGTGCGGGCCGAATTGGCTGGCCTTCGGTCCGGGGTTAAGACCTTTCCCGTCCAAGGCCTTTTGAGTTTCCCCTGTCCCGATGGCGGGAAGTCGATCAATGATGTATACATGCTGCGTCTGAGATCTCTATGACATATTCCCAGGACCCGGGTTAAACTCCGTCGCTTCAAAGCAGTATGGGGATCGCAAGAGTATTCCTCGTAAGGAATAACAGTAACCCCCTCTATTTCGATACCCCATCAGACCTCGCCCCCTGATTATCTATACTCATAAGCACCTTTCTCTGTGGACTAGTGTCCTTCAGACACTGCCGGGGGCGTGTATGTGAACGGAGAATGCGGGCATGTAAGTCCGGAGGGGATATCTTCTCAGGATAAGGTCCTTACTTGGAGCTCGATATACGTGATGGGTTAAAAAGGTGACTGAAGGCTTTAGCAGAGCATGTTTTCCGTGATCGTTTCGTAAGTTACAGCCGACCGTCATGATCCCGCTCCCCGCCTCCCCTTCCTATCTGAAAAAGGATTTGGTGGGGCCCGACAGGAGATGCCGGAGTTATGATGTCTTGTTTACCTTGTGAATTAATAGACAATCCATTGGCGTCAAACAGTCCATAGCAAGGATCCTCCGCAGCCAGCCAAATCCGTCGCTGCTTGTCCTCGCTGCTGATGCCCCTCAAGTCAGCTATGCATCGCATTATCAGGTCCGAGTTACCGCATACCTATCTACACGTTCTCTCTCAACGCCTATTCTCAGTCAGGTATTTTAGTAATCGAGATCGACGTATCGAACCCAGCCGTCCGTTGTTCCACTTTTAAGTAGCTTTAAGCTCAGCTGTGCCTGAGGCTCCCCGTCAATTAACATATAATTACCTGCGACCTGTTGAGCTGACCGTCCAACTACATCCGATGAAGCCGTGATCGCCCCGACCCAACAGTCGGCATAGCGAACTTTTGCGCTAAGCGATAAATGGGCCACGTTTTTAGTCCTGAACCCTTGACATAAGTTTCGATACCCGTTCCAAAGGAGAAGACATATACGGCATACTAACTTGTTGATGCTGACCCATGAAGGCATTACCATTGTTACGACTCTTCTATATGATGTTGCATGCGCTCTGTATATTCGGCGGCTTAAATCAGCTAGGAGGAGTCTACTGAAATGTAAACATGTAGGGAGCTCCCGAGCCAGAACTATCACATCACTTTACTTGCCAGACGCAGTCAGGCCCTTTCTTTGTTGCATCACGTCAACGAAGTCGGTTTCGCTCTATTATGGACGCAACAAGGCTATCTTAATGATTTGATTACTGCGTATACTTAAGGGTGTGAACTTGACTGCTATTCAGACAGGCCTCTTTTGCTTACCAACCACAATGAATTCTATGCCTAATGGAGGGTCATGGTGGACTTCTCGCAACTCCGAATACCGACGCCTCTGATATCAGGAAATTTGGTCTCATGTACCAATCTTCAGTCGTATTTAGTTGAAGTAGGCTACTCTTTTGTATAAAAGTATTCAAGAAGTGGTCATAACAGTGGCCTCGATTCACCTCCGCTGAATACTTCTAGATTGATCTGACAGCCAAAAGACAGAATGAATAGTAGTAGGCCTACTCCGGCGGATACAGATGTGCCGGGTGGTTTCCCTGAAACTCACCGGTGAACTCTCCTCAGAAACCACCCCCCGGTCCCCAATCTCCCCTTGTCGAGCCAGGCAACTGGATATCAGCACGAAGATTCCCCCCAGAGTGGAGGAAGTGCGATTGTTTCTGTCGCAAAAGCAACACCGCCATTGTGTTGCTAGCAATAGCGTTATATATACCCACGACACACCCCCCAGATATCGGCCGACAGGGCTATATCTGCATCAGTCGTGCTACATATCGGGTCTTCCGCTCGTCCTCTATGGCGCTTTCTGCCCATCTATGGGATCGAACCCTAGCCCTCAAGCCACGTTGATCAGTGCCAGGCCGCGCCAGGGCAGGTTAACTCGTGCAGGGAACTTGTTTGACACGAACGCTACCACTAGACCAAAGGGCATCTTGGCGCGAAGCGCTACCGGGGTCATAACTGTCGCAAAAGCGACGCCGCCATTGTGTTGCTAACAATAGCGTTATATATACCCACGACAGTTTCAGGATGACATGACATAAAGGGCGATCCCAGCCCTTCACTCTGGCATCCGAGCTATCGACGAGACCAACACGAGTGGACCCAGGCCACATTCCCATGCGAGCGCAGACGCTGCAGCTCAGCTAATATCTTCATCGTCGTAAGTCGACTCAGAGTCAACTACCACGGTTGAACCTTGCTTCGAGCCATTCAAGGCCACGGTAGCGCGCACCCGGGAAATAAGAGACCAACCGTCGAACAAAGCAAAAGCAGCATCCCAACCGAAGAAGACATGTTCCGTGTTATCTGACGGCGCAGAAGTGCGTGTTCCCGTGCGGAGTCCAAAGAGGAGCAGGATGAGATCGAACGGTTGATGTTTCACTTGTTTGGGGAGACCCGTCAACGGCAAAGCGAGGAAGAGAAGACCAGACATGCCGGCGTCATTCTCTGGGACCTTTACAGCGAAAAGTGTCGGCCTTGGGGCCAGCTCCAACCTACGGTCGGCGATATCTTCTTGGGCTTACCTCGGTTCCTAAAGAACTTGTTCAGCAAAAGCCCGAAGGCCGCTATTGCCAAGCCCCCCTGTGCGGGATCTCATCTCTAACTTCACCGGTTGTGTACGCCCGGGAGAGATCTTGTTGGTATTGGGTCGGCGGGACTCAGGATGTACGACGTATCCCAAGGCATTCTGCAGCCAACGCGCAGGCTTTGAGAATGTCTTGGTTGATATTACTTACGGCAGCACGGCGCCAAGACCATGACCAAGAACTTCAGAGATAAGGTCATCTCCAACCCGGAAGATGGTTTATATTATGCAGCAGTTATTCCAACGATATCGGCTGCATTATGTCCGGCGCCGCCCTCGACCAACACTCGCATAACGCGCCCGTGCCCCCTTTCTGCTGCGAACGATAACGGCGTCCGGTTCAGCTCATCTTTGGAATCGGGATCGACTTTCTCGGTAGCAAGTAATAGCTTGACGACGGCTACGTTTCCGTCTCCGTTTTCTGCTGCCCACGATAACGGCGTCCGGTTCCACCAATCTC
>QJNY01000796.1:0-25002 GCA_004155945.1 Monosporascus sp. mg162
CGTTAAGGTTTGCCTTTAAGGTTTATTTTTAAGGTTTACCGTTAAGGTTTATCCTTAAGGTTTACCGCGCAAAGCTTAACATTTCCTGAGTCATATTGTCTACCTTTAAGGACCCTGCCAAACCGTGGAGCCAGCGGGCATAAGGTTCACCAGGGTCGAAGCTTATCGGCAACTACGCATTCGGCTTCAAAGTGAGGCTCTATGGGACTGAGGTATCAATCTATCCTAACCGTAAAAACCATTGATCAGTCATCGTGTTCGAAGGTACTGGGTATAGTATCTATCGTGCAAATTACATCGTGTAATGATTTTCTGTGTATTTGGCTCAGCCTGGAAAATAAGGCTTGAACCCATTCGACCTTGCAAAACTTCACTATTCCGACCGTACGAAAACTAACTTCCGAAAGCGGTATAAAACGTTACGATATATAATAACAATAGGTCAGATTATTCCTTAAACGTAACTTTAAAAAAGGAGCCGAAATAAATATATACGTTTAATTTATTTCGGCAAAAAACTGTAGGATAATCGGAATAAAATCGTTTTTTAAAAGGAAGGTATTTATTAAAAAAAGTACGAGGGATATAATAGTATAAATAAACATAAATATTAAGGCGTAAGTTAATATAGTAAGCAAAAAGCTAATAAAAAAGCTTAAATTTCGATGTGTTTCCGTAAATATTCCGGGCTTTATCGGCGCTAACAGCGTATATATTAAATATTACGGGGTTTATAAAATCCTTATTAATATAATAAATAGTAACGGAAACGAATAAAGATTTAAGCAGATATATTTCGTAATACGTCGCGACCGGAAGCCGCCCGATTTCCTATTATCTCGACCCGGAATAGGTAAATTAAGGATCTTATTAAATACGGTTACGTATTAATAAATATATAAACCGTTACAAAAGGTCGATGGGCAGGAAATCGTAAACCTAACATTTTCCGGTAAGCAGGTTTATACTGCTAACTTAATAAGGTTAACTAATAAATTAAATATTTCGGAATTCGGAAAATAATTATATTAAAAAATAACGGAATTTCTAGCTTACTTAAAGGATTTTTAACGAATATATTTCGAAAAAGCTGCGAAAAAAATCCCCTAATTGCCGGAAGCGGAATACCTAATAAACCTAATTCCTGGCAAGTCGCCTTTATTTGGGCCTATTTACTCCGTTTCGGAAGCGTAACGGAAGGCGTTCGAAAAGTACATACGGAAAAACTTAAAGGTAAGAAAAATACGTTACTTAAAAGCGGATGCGGGAATACCTATATGATTTATACCTAAAAAGGATAGTAATTTCCGATTATACGTAGATTGAAAAGAATTAAACCGGGTTACGATAAAGAACCAGTATCCTTTATTTTTAATTTTAAAAATTATAGACCGTTAAAAAGTTGTTAAGGTATTTTCGAAAATCGATTTTAAGGATACGTATTACCGTATTCGGATTAAGAAGGGCGATAAATAAAAAACCGCCTTCCGAATGCGTTACGGCCAGTTCGAATATACTGTTATATCGTTTAGATTTACTAACGCGTTGGTTACGTTTTAAAGTTATATGTATAAGGTATTAATTGAATGAATAAATCATATATATATGGTATATTTAAACGATATCGTTATTTATTCAGATAACAAAAAAAAAGTATACAAAATATTTTCAATTAGTTTATAAGCGGCTGTTACAATATTAGCTGTTCGCAAAAATGTGTAAATGCAAATTTTTAAAAGAAAAAAAAGTTCTAAGATTTGTAATAAATACCGAAAGTTTAAAGATAGACCGCCGACGGGTTAAGGTTATTAAAGCATAACCAAAACCGGAATTAATCCGAAATATCCAGATTTTCCTAGGGTTTGGGAACTTTTATCAGAAATTTATTGCATATTATTTACGTATTACGGAACCTATTGAAAAACTTTTTAAAAAAGTATAAGGCAAAAAGGCAAAATTTTATTAACCCGAAAAGGTATAAAAGATATTCCGGACTTTAAAGGACGTTTTCCAGTTTGCAACCATATTTCGATATTGGGATAACGTTAAGGATATTAGGGTTGAAACGGACGTTTCGGTAAAAGCTATATCGGGAATATTTTTACAGAAATATAAAAAATAATAGCGCTTAATCGTATATTAATTGCGAAAGTTTACTCTAATAAAGGAATAATAGGTTATGAGGCAGTAGGAATTATTAGCGATCGTAGAAAGTTTAATGTATTAACGTTAATATTTCGAAGGAACGGAAAAAGAAAATTTTATATTTATCGATTATATAGTACTAAAGGACGTCGTAAAGGTATTAACGCGTAACTTAAAGGGGAGATTAACCCGATAAGTTTACCGCCTTTTATAATTCGATTTCGAGATTTAATAGCGACTGGGTACTGTTAATCCGGCGGATGGATTTTTTAAACGTTTAAATTATATGTTCGGGGAAATTAAATACGGGGATGTAATTTTTACGTTATTTAAGAAATTTAAACTTACGGACGATATGCCGGAAAGCGTACGAAAAGTAACCGCAAATATATAACGCGATTCGGAAAATTATAAGAAGGTAAAAAACCTTATAAAAGCGGCTTAGAATTTGCGTGCCGTAAAGTTTTTAAATAAATTTTAAATAGCGAAAGCTTAGATAGCTATTATTCGCGTAAAAAAAGCGGAAAATCTTTGTTGTACGATTGTAAGATACTTTCGAAGGGAAAAAGAAAGTAAAAAATTATGTATTTGTCAAACTTACTACTTATATAGAATAATGCAACCGTAAATTACAGCGGTAATACGATTAGCGGCTAAACGATAGTAGTCGCAAGTTGCAATTATATTACGATCGGATTTCGAAAAGTTTAAAGAGGACGAAATTGGTATTAAGGTTATTATTTATAATTAATACGTTTTACGCTTTTTGGCAAAAAAGCTAGTTAAAAACGAAACGGAATTTTAGCCGAAGGTTTCCTAATAATTTTACGATTAAGTTCGAGGGTTGCAAATTAAAAACTTGGATATTATAAAGCTAATACGGATAACTGGATGCCAAGCCGAAATAAAGAGGAAAAAAATTTTAAACTTAAATAAGGTTTTATATTATCGGAATAGATTCTTAATCCCGTCGTAAAGCGCTTTACGAAAACAGTTAATTAGCTAGTATTACGATAATTTAAAGGCAGGACATATAAAATACGCCCGTATACTGGAACTGATAATTAAGAAATTTTATTAAGAAAATATAACGAACGATATCCGAAAATATATTAAGTAATATCCGAGCTGTTAAAGGATAATAAAACTACGTTATAAGCTATATAAGCAATTACAATCCTTGCTATTACTTAATTAACGTTTTCAAAAAATTGCGCTAAATTTTATTATAAGGTTCCTTAAAAACCTGAGCTTAAATAGGTTTAAATACGACGCGATTTTAGTAATTATCGATCGTTTTACGAAGTTAACTTTATTTATCTTTACGGTTAAAATTTTAACTGCAACCGAATTAGCTTAATTACTTTACGATAAAATGGAATGCAGGTTCGAAACGCCGGCTGGAATTGTTAACGATAAAAATAAACTGTTAACTAGTTAATTTTGGGCAGAATTTTAAAACAAACGAAAAATTAAGCGGCGGATATTAACCGTATATTACCTACAAACTAATGGATAAATTAAACGTATTTATTAGATATTAAAATATTATTTTCGTAATTATGTAAACAAATATTAAAATAATTGGATAAGGTTATTACGAAACGCAAAAGTCGCGTATAATAATATTCGAAATATATTACCGGCCGCTTTCCGTTTAAAGCTTTATATAGATATTACTTAAAAATGGTAATATACCTCTTATAATAATGTAAAAGATAAATATAAAAGGTAAAAAAACGGCTCGATAAAATTACGGCCATCCGTTAAAAAATGTACGAGTACTGGAAAAAAGCGGTAACAGCCTAAAAAAAGTATTACGATTAACGCCATATACTTATGGAGTTATAACTGGGGTAATAGATAAACTTATCGACGAAGAACTTTAAGTTTAAAAATAAAAAGTTTGCATTTATGTACGTCCGGGTGGCGATTAAAAAACGAATAAATTTTTAAGCGTATAAGGTAATTTTATTTATTAAATATTAACGGATGTATAATATATTTCCGGTATCTTTATTAAAACCGTAGTATAATTAGGAATTAAGCGACGTTTAATTAACATTATTAAACCTGATAACGTGCCACACAAGCGAACGGCTTACATAAGCGAACGGCTCATTTTTTTCAACATTCCAATTACCCAACTTCAATTATTTATTTCTTAACGCCAATAACATAAAGCGGCTTACAAAAACAGCGAAAATAAACCTAGCCGTTCAAGTTAAAAAACGAAACCCGAAACTTAGTTATGCGAAACTTAGTTTTATATATGAAGTTCCCCAAATAACTTTGCGAGCCAGATATCATAATAAATGCGCCCGAACCGACATTACCCCTAATTCGCGCAAATTAACGCCGACCAAAAAAAAAATCGATGGTCGACCGAATTCTTAACCTAAATACGTGAGCGTTTCCTGTACGGCTTTAGCATATTGAAGATATGGCCAATATATTGCTAACTTAGCGTATTGCAGAACGCGTTAAAATTAATTAGGCGTCGAACTTTGTTAAATGGCAAAAAGATTTTAAACGCGTTTAAATCGAAAAATCGATTATTAACAGATTTTATGCGAAAATCTAAAAGCATTTCGCAAATAGTTCGAGCTTGTTCGGGTTACAATCGCGAAGTACGGTATTGTAAAAGAAAATATTTATAACTTCGACGAAACTAGATTTTTAATAGAACTTTTTATAGTAGCGGGCATAGTAATTACTAGTGGTAAAAAACGTAAAAAACTTAAACAAAGGCAATAAGGGAATAAAAAATAGGTTACAGTTATCCAAGCTATTAATTTCCAAGGTTAGGCTATATTGTTATTTGTTATCATAGCAGAGAAAAATTATTTTAAATTTTAATACCGCGATAACCTATTGCCAGCAGCCAATTAAAAAATCGCATTAAGTAATAATAGCTGGACAATAAATAAATTGGGTTTCGAATAAATCCAGCACTTTAACAAGCATATTCGAACGCGTACGAATAGTTCGAAACGTTTCCTTATCCTCGACGGCTATAAAAGCCACTATTTGATGGAATTCGAAAAATATTACGCTAACAACAACATTATTACACTTTGTATACCCGCGTATTTTTTGCATCGGTTCCAATCTTTTAATGTATTTTGTTTTTCTATTTTGAAACGCGCTTATTCGCAGTATATCGAAAACCTAATGCAACGCCATTATACCCATATGGCCAAAAAAGATTTCCTCGCCGGCTTCTACGACGCGTTCCAAGCTGCTATAACGTCCGATAACATCAAATCTGGATTCGCAAAAGCTGGTCTTATTCTATTCGATCTTAATAACGTTTTTTCCGAATTAAAGGTTTTTCCAGTTGTATCTACGCCGACCGTCTCCCCGTTAACCTTTACCGGTTCCATTCGTTCCCCGCCCGCGAAAGCCCTTAAGAATATCAAAAAAGTAACGCGGCAATTACGTTATTTGCAAAAGAAAATTAAAAACTAATAGGGTAGCTCGTTAATTAAAATAGCTAAATCGGTTTATCTTTTAATCAAAAGTTACTTATTAGTTTTGTACGAAAATATTTTTCTTCGGGAAAAAGCTGCCTAATTGTGCGAAACGAATTATATCTTAAGCAAACGTCGCAGAACTAAAAATAAACGTTTTTAAAAAGGAGAAATACTTATTATATAAAAGGGATAAGCTTTTTTGGCCTAAAAAGAAAGGGGTAGTGAAAAAATGCAGCCAATAGCAGCTGGGGAGGGGTTGTCGTAAAAAGGTTAAAACGAAGAAACGGAAGTATGGCGTTTACGGCAAGCCCGGACATAATGCGCGTACTTGTGAAAAAGTTGTAAATACATTTAGTCAAGAAGAATCCGATTAATTTGGATCAATGCGATACGTTGTTGTTAAGTTATTTGAATTTGTTGTTGCAGAGTTTGAAATTTTAAGCCGTTTGCTTATGTAGCACGTTAAATAAATAAGAAAAATAAATAATAAAAGATATCGGCCGTAATAAAGATTATCGGAAATAATATAAGTATTTTATTAAATAGAAAGGCTGGCCCGCCAAATATAATACGTAAAAACTCCGAAAGTATTTTAAATACGTGTCGAAGATATTATAGCATTATAAAAAAAGCTTAAGCGCGTATATAGAAAATGGGATAATCTAAAATATATAAAAGCATAATAACCTAACCAGAAAACGGTTGTAAAATAATTATAAAAACATAAAAAATAATTCTAAATAGTATTAAAGCATTAAATTTAAAACTTTAATTACATAATTACTTTTAAACTTTTAGCAAATAGCTATTTATCGTATATCGATTGAAAATAAACGGATTAAATATTATTAAATATATATACTAAACTAAGAACTTAAGCAAAGCTAAATACGAAAAATTAAATTATAAACTTTCGCGGATAAGTCGAAAAACGAACGGAATTTAATGAACGACGCAAAAAAAATGGAACTTTTATTTCGAAACTAAATTTCGCGCATAATCATTAAGCTTTACGTTAATTAATGTTTTTTACTAGGCGTATTATAAGGAATTAACGTTAAAATATAAGAAATTAATCGGAAAATATACGACGGCAGCGTACGAATACGTTTATTAATTTTGGTAAGCATAAAACCTAAAAGAAATTTAAAGGCATTTTATTTCTGCTTAAAACCCGGTTTTAAATAATCAGAATATAATCAGTCAAAGGTCGGAAAAAAACCGCCGTTTTTAAAACGCTTAAGGTATCGGGGTTTAGTAATAGCCTTACCCGGTAAAGGACTATTAAAATCGTAATTTTTTTTTAAATTATAGTTTCGCTAAAACGTCGGAAAACAGGCGGAATTTATTTATAAGTGGGAATCGTAGCAATATAACGCGTATCAAAAATTTTCTAGCTTATAAAATTTTTATAAAACTGCGCTTATTCGGATTTTAATTATAAAGCGGTAAAAAAAAAACCAGAAAACTTACAAATATAACTTAAATCTGCAAACTTAAAAAATAACGTTAAAATTACGCTTCCGTAACCCTAACGGACGTTCGGAAATCGTTTTCCGATATAATAAAAAACCGATACTTTTCCGTAATAATTACCTTAAAAGCAAGTTTAACCTTCCGAAAGATACTAAAACGGCGACCGATCGCAAGTATATCGTCGCGCTTATATAATATACTATTAATACGATATTTCTTAAGATTTTCGATCAAGCCTTAGTTTTCGACGACGAAATTGAAAATAAACTAGGCCGTACCCTTAAAAATAATCGGAATTTGGACGGAAATTAAATAATGTTACTAATAACGTTAAAAATAAGCACTTACGGTACGGAATATCTTATAATAATAACTGGCGACGACGCAATTAAAAATACCTGAAACCTAAACGCTAGTCACGCGGTAATCGAAATAGCATTACGTTACACAAATATAGTACGGCTTATTACCGCCCGTCAAATAAACGGGATTCGGATTACCGTTAGCGTTAATGGTTTAACGCTAAAAGAAATCCTACTTGGTATCCGTATTAAAGTACCAGCGTTCGTTGAAAACTTCGCAAGTAATCGCCATAATAAACGGAAATTAAACGGAAAATGTACGTAAAACAAAACATAATAAAAATCGTAAAGAACGAAGCAAAAAAGAAACTAAACGGAAAGCGTACGTAAAGAAAAACGGAAATAGAAAGTTAAGGAAAAAAGAAAATACGGTAAAACTAAAAAACGGATTAGGATTATACCTAAGCGGATATACAAAACAAATACGTAACAGTAACTACGGCAACCTTATAACATAATACGACACCATTACATAAAAGCACAATCGGAAAACCAACGCAACCTGCACGCATTTTAACTTACGCTAAACATAAACAATAACGCTATTAAAAACTAACAGCTTAAAAAAGGAGAAGTAATTATAAAAATACAGCCCCGATAAGTTTGCGGCTAATAACCAACCAGCCACCGACCTACACACTAGTACAAATAACTATCTAATAGCACTAAAGTACGCCAGATGGAAATAACTTAATACATTCACTTCTTGGAATTCATTCTGCGACTAGTTGGCGATCACCTCACTCAGCACACAGCTATCCCTTATCTTACAATATATATCATTACTGGTTACGAAAAGCCGCAAAGGGATATAATTAAAGTGGATTATATACCTACGGGCGATATGCTAGCTGATAAGCTAGCTAAGGCCCTAATACGCGAATTATTTAAGCATTTCAAAAAGTAGCTAGGATTAATAGATATTTGTAACGAACCTGTCATGCATCCACCTGGAGGCATGAGCAGTATCCGAAAAGGGGTTTTGATTTGCAGGTAACAATAATGCGAAAAATGATTCAAGTAGTTTGTTCGTTAAAAAGGTTTGCGGACTTTTCCCTTAATCGGAAAACGGTGCCTTTAACTGAAGGCTTAGATTAATAGCTAAGGAACGAAACTAAGTGGGAGCTATTTATATAAAAGTTTAGACCATTATATATCCTTTTATTTTATAGTGAATATGTCGCGGATCTATATGATTTAAATGATTTGGTAAATTACTTAGATTAACTAAATTACGTTAAGAGCCAAGCCTCCTTTTGGTTCCGAAGTTTAGCCGTATCCGCGTTAACCTTTAAGAATTTGGTTTTTTTTAAACAGGAACCTTTATTTTTGTAACATTATTTCCCTTTTCCAAGGATTTTTGTTCCAAAGATAAAAATCGTAAGTAACCCTTTTAGTAATTAAAGAAAATATAAGGATTTTTTAGCTGATTTTATTATGATAAGCCGCATTTAGAAAGAAAAAGGAAAAAAAAAAACTTCGATTTAACTAACGCGAAGCGCGTAATAATTATGCAGAATATATTAAGAAATTTGGTTTTAAGGTAACTTTTATTCGAACTACATTCGTTTTAGGGAAACCGATTGCTTCTTTATAACTAACTTTTCAAGTTGCAGTTGTTGTACCCGTCGTTAGCGTCCGGCTTGTGACGTACTGGAGATGAATTTTTTAGTAAAAATTGGAAAAAAACGGGAACGGTTACAAAAGGAATAACGTAAAATAAAAGACAAATTAATAAAGCTTCTTGGTCGATTAAAACGTTTGCGTTTTTAGTAAGACGTTTTGAAAAAAAAAGCTTTTGCCATTTTAAAAAAAGGTTACGAATTGGATTAATTAGAAGAACAAAAGAAACTAAAGGAGGAACAGCGTCGCATAAAAAAAAAGTAAGCGCGGTTTGCTTTTAAGATTAATGCCAATATGGAAACGTTTGCTTTTTTCGACTGAAGCGCTAAATGTTTGGATCTAAAGGTTGGACCGTTATCGCCTACAACCTTAGCTGCGTTGGAAACGGTCGGTTAGGATTTTGGCAGTAAAACGTTTTAATTAGGTCCTTCGCATTCGTTAGGTGCTTAAGGGATTCCCAAGTGTTGTTTTTAAGTAGGTAGTCCTTCCATTTAACTAGGTACTGGATTTTGTCGTTAACCATTCTTAAGTCCAGTATTCTTTCGACTTCGTATTCGTCGGTGTTTTCCTCGATTTCCAGGTTTGTTTCTAGCAAAGCGTTATTAGGTGCTGGTTTTAGTAGGGAAATGTAAAAAATAGGATGTATTTTTATTATTTTGGGTAGCGACAGTCGATAGTTAATCTTAGAAATAATTTCGTTAATTTTGAATGGACCGAATTTCTTAAAATCAAGCCTATTACTGGATTTTTTGGTTTTGATTTATAAGATGTTTAAGGTCGCGTTTTATTTTTGGCGTAATAAGTAAACTTTATTTTTTTTTAATAAAATTAATCCTTTAATTCTTTTTTTATTATAATATTAAGCCATCCGTTATTAAAGGAATTACAGCTTAATCTTAAAGCGGGCTTAAATAGTTTTAATTTTAAACACCATCGCTTTTGCTTTAAGGGCTACCGAAATAACCTTCGGAGCTTTACCGAATAATTACTTTAGTTGTTAGGTTTTTATGTTTTGTCTATATACGGCTATATGGAATAAAACGCTTATATTTTCGTTAACGGATATGTTATAAGTTATTTGTACTAATAGAAATAACTTTACCTAATTATCTTACTGGTAATTAACATAACTTCTTAAGTATTGCTTTAAGGTTTAATTTAATCGTTTTATTTATTTATCGGTTTAAAAATAATACGTTATAAAAAATTTAAGTTTAACGTTAATTTGTTTAAAAAAGCTAATGCTAAATTTAAAAATAAACAATTTGTTTTTATTTAAAATAATTTTTTCTGGGATTCCATGTTTATCCAGATAATGTTTTACGAATACGTAGGTTAACTGTTTTGCTATCGTATTTTCTTTAAAGGGTAAAAAGTACCCATACTTGGTGAATTTATCGACAATTACCTATACTCCGTCGTACTAAACTCCGGTAACGGGGTTCTTAAATAAGGGTAAGCCGGTAATAAAATCTTAAATTATGGTATTCTATGCTTTATTTGGAATTTTTATAAGTTGCAGCAATCCGTACGGTTTATAGCAAACTGTTTTAGCTTTATTACAAATATTACAATCCTTAACTACTTATTTAACGGTTTTTTTGAATTCTGGGAAATCGTACTTTTCCTAAAATCGCTTAATTATTTTGAAAATTCCTTAATATCCATATAACGGGTTTTTATAAAATTCTTTAACAAACTATTTTTGTTATTCTCGTAAAACGTAAATTTTTCCGTAATACAACAGTTAATCTTTAAATCGTTCTTTTAATTGTTTAATTTTTTTCTGCTTATCAGAATTATAGAAACTTTTAAATTAAGCCAAAAATTCGGAAATAAGTTTTTTCAGTATCTTATATAATAGTAAGGTATCTTCTTTTATAGGTTATAACATTTGCATACGTCGTTTAAAAACCTTAATATCGTAATTTCCTTTTCTGCTTAAAATATTTACCTGGATATTTTCTTTACCTTTAATATAATAAATCTTAAAATTAAACTTAAATAAAAAAATTATCCAATTTTTATATCGTTTGTTAAAATCTTAAATTATTATAAAGTAAGTAAAATTTTTATAATTAAAGTAAATATTAAAAGGTTCCCTGGTTTTATTAAAGTAAAGTTCCCATTTTTTAAATACCATAATAATTGCTAACAATTTTTTGTTATAAATAAAGTATCGTAACTTTGCATTTTTCAAAGTTTTAAAATAATAAGCAATTAAATATTACTTTCTGTTATTTTCCTGTTATTTTAAAATTGTTTTTAAAGCTTTATTTAATACGTTAATTTATAATCGTTTTTTCTTGTTATAATTAAATAGTTTTATAATAAAAGCGTTAGTAATTTAGTTTTTAAATATTTACATTATTTCCTTAGCTTGTTTTAAGAATTTGAATTTTTTTTAATGTACTTTTTGGTAATAAAGTTCGTTAAAAGTTTAGCGATTTTTCCGAAATCTTTAATTAAACTGCATACGTAACCCGTAAATCCTAAAAATTAACGGACGTCGGTAACGGTCGCTTTATCGGAAATCGGCCAACTTTTAACTGCCTTTATTTTAAAGGCCTGGATTTAAATTTATCCTAAGGTAATAATAAAGCTTAAAAAGTTTAGCTTTTGGGTATACTATACGCTTTTTTCGGTATTAACTAATAGGTTTGCCTTTTCGAATACCTTCAGTATAACCAACATATTTTTTGTACTTTTCCAAGGTTTCAGAATAAATAAAAATATCGTTTAAGTAAACGAATACAAACCTGTCGAAAAACTTTTGTAAGATAATTATTAACATATGTTAGAAACTAACGGAAGTATTAATAAATTCTTAAAGCATCACTTTGTACTTATAAAGTCCGTAAATCGTTTTGAAAGCGATTTTTCATTTTTCGCCTTTAGCTATTCGGATTAAGTAATAGCCGTTCGGTAAATTTAATGCCGTAAACTATTTAGCTTTACTAATGTTTTTTTTATGGTATCCATAAGGATAAAAAGGTATCCATTTTTAATAATAATATCGTTTAACTGTCGGTAGTCGTATATTTTTCGATATATAAAGTTCTTATTTTTGTTAATTCGGATCTTTCTATTCTTCATTTTTGGTACTATTATAACGGGGTATCCTACGGAAAATTCAAATTTCTGAATGTATTCGCGTTTAAGGTTTCGTTATAGGCTTTTCTACAAAGCCTTAGCTTTTTCAAGGTTTATGTAGTAAATCTAGTAAAATTTTGGATGGTATCTTTCTTTAACAGGGATTTTGTGGTCCCATTAATTATGGTCGGGTAAATTTTTTTGTATTCGTTTTTTGAATAATCTTTTAAACCTTTGGTATTTAAAAGGTACCTTAATAATTGGATTTATTACTTTGGCTTTTCGGATTATGTAACAGATTTCTCGGAATTCCTCCTTTAAAAAAACTATAGGACGGTTCCAAAAAAGTTTCTAAGTTTTTTAATCGATGTAAAGGTTACTGGAACGGAACTACGGCATTCCAAGGATAATGTCGTATCCTGAAATGTCGGCTACGTTTAGCTTGATTTTTTCTGAATATCCCTAAATTTATACTGGAAGTTTTTTTGTTTTTCTGAAAATTCGTCCATTTTTATACTTAAACAAATTTCCATCGACTGTAAGTAATCTATACGACTTTAGCTTATATTTCCAAGGAATCCGATGTTTTTCTACGACTAATAATAAAATAAAGTTTTTTTCTGCTTTTAAGTCGATTATAGCTGTAAATATTTTGTTTCCGTACTGGAAAAAAATCTTAATCTGATTACGTTATTTAGTTTTTGCCTTATATAAGATCTTATAGGTTAAGGCTTTTCGATACCTTAATTTCGAAGGCCTGCGTAGTTTTTTAACTTGTTAATTTTGTTAACTAAAAGGCGTTTTCATTTTGGGGCCTTTTTAACTGCATATTTGGAATATTTATTATCCATGCAAATAAACCACTTTCTTTTGCTAATTTAGTAAACTAATTTTAAAACTTTTACTTTCGATATTTGAAAAGGTTCTGGTTTTAAAGGTAAGATTTCCGAAGGATTATCTCCTATATTTAAGATTTTATGCATTATATATAATGTAAGTGCATAATATAGGCATCCTTATATAATGGCTTTTCGGCTTTGGATTAATTTAAGGTGTAAGTAACAAGATCGGAAATATTTTGGCTATTTAAATGTTTTAATGCATCTGTACTTATCGTTAGGTTCAGTAGGTATTTCCTTATCCTAACTAGGCTAATAGTTATTATCTTTTTTGGCGCGGAAGTGGGTTAGATAGTTGTCGTCGTGATACGCAGAAAAATGAAGCAGGTCGTAGTCATGGACGGGTTTTGAATTCGGTATATCCGGGCGAGTTAGTTCTTTAACTTCGGGGGCCTTACTGGCTTCTAAAGATGTTGGATCGTATATTACCGTGTTAAGGCGCAACTGGCCATGTTCATTATGTATTTTGCATTGCTGCTTATCCAAATAACAAATGTATCCTAACCTTATGGCTATTTTAAAAGTTTCTTATCCGGGATGATATCTGTAAGCTTTAATCGTTCGATTTTGATAAGTCGGGTAACGCTCGTATTTTAGGTCGTTATTCCGTTCGTAATAGGTAGTTGCAATGGTAAATTTTCGCTGGAAAAAAATGGAATTAACTTTTCCTTTTTCCTTATTTTCGTTATTTAATTTTTGTTTAGCTATTTTAACCTTTTTTTAAGGTTAAGGAATCCTTTTTTTCTTAAAGTCCTTTTTTACTGGGGAACGATATTCGCTTTTGTAATAACCTTTCCTGCCATAGTTAAAACATTTAATATTTAACTTATCTTTCTTAGGTTTTTTTAAAGCAATACTTATTTCCTTTTGGAATCTGCCCTTAATTTTGTCCCTTTAAGATTTGCTATTTAAACTTTGGTTATTTTTCTTTTTGTCGGATCTTTTCTTTTTTAAATACTTTTTGAAGGTACGTCGATCGGCAATAATGGTTTTGTTAATATAATCCTGGAAAGGGCCAATTTTAAGTACCCTATATATCTTATCTTTAACTTGTAATTTTAAACCGTTATAAAAAGGATAAAATAATACGCTTTTTGGAAAATTAAAAATCGATATAAGGCGATTAAACTTAATCGTATATTCGGCTGCTAACTTTATTTGCTAAAGAAAATGCAACTATTCGACCGTATGTTATTTTTTATCGAAATTTCCAAACAAAGTTTATATTTTTTCCTTAAAATATTTATAATTGCCGAAGACATAATTAGTTAAGTCGGAAAACTGGTCAAGGTAATTTACAAGGTAATCGTTTATAATAAGTTTAGACCATAAAAGAACTTTTCCAGCAAGCAGTTGAAAAATGGCTATCACCTTTTGGTAATCCTCCGTTAAAAAATTTTCATAAAATTTAAGGTAAAGTCTAGCCTAAACCAGGAATCCTTTTACATCCGTGATTCCGTCATAAAGCTTTAAAGGGGTTAACTTATAGCCCTTAACCTCCGGCATTCCATAGTAACTAGAAGGGGGAACAGTACCTTTATATATCTT
Organism: Monosporascus sp. mg162; assembly: GCA_004155945.1. Taxonomy (NCBI): domain Eukaryota; kingdom Fungi; phylum Ascomycota; class Sordariomycetes; order Xylariales; genus Monosporascus; species Monosporascus sp. mg162. The sequence goes on from QJNY01000796.1 coordinate 14,623, forward strand.
GTTTGCTCCAAATAAGGGCAAGGTCGAAGATTTTTGTTGTCGAATAAATCTGGCATTTTCGTCTTTCAGGGTTCTAACTTCTTTCGCAAGGCTGTTCAGTTTCTCATTAATGGTAAATTCTCTTTCTTTGCCCTTTTGTTTTACCGGCCGGTCTTTTTCCTCTTTTTCCGCTTCAGATTTATGAACTTCTATGGTATCTTTTGCTGGGGCGGGTTGTTGCAAAAGCTAAAAGAAAAAAAGTTCTCCTTAAAATCAAATAAAAGGGGGTGCCATGTTATTAATAACTAATGACGGTAATCGAATATGCTATCTATTTTTTAAACGTCGTCCTGTAATATCGTCTTTATTGCATTCAAAAAAGCTTATGCCTAACTTGGCCTTAAATCATTCGTCGGCTATTAATCAAGAAGCTATCAAAATGTAACGAACCTGTTATGCATCTACCTGAAGGCATAAGTAGTATCCGAAAAAGGGTTTTAATTTGCAGGTAATAATAACACGAGGAATAATTCAGGTGGTTTGTTCGTTAAAAAGGTTTGCGGACTTTTCCCTTAATCGGAAAACGGTACCTTTAACTGAAAGCTTAGATTAATAGCTAAGGAACAAAACTAAGTGGAAACTATTTACATAAAAATTCAAACCATTATATATCCTTTTATTTTATAGTGAGTATATCGCGGATCTATGTAATCTAAGTGATCTGGCAGATCATTTAGATCAACTAGATCACGTCGAGAGCCAAGCCTCCTTTTGGTTCCGAAGTTCAGCCGTATCCGCGCTAACCTCCAAGAACTTGGCTTCTTTCAGACAGGAACCCCTGTTCTTGTAACAATATTACGGAAGCCCTCGATCGGCGGAGGAACAACTTGCGAATAATTTCAGATAAGGAATTGGCCGACCAAGAGGATATAATCGCCGGAGGAAAGTAAAATGGAAAGCTGTAGCTCTAGGAAGTGAAAAAGTGGAATGATTAATGCCGTAACTGCGTCAAGGCGTTAAGGGGGTGTGTCAGCTAGCAGGGGGTGCGCTAGCACCCTATAGACGGAAAGGCTCCTTCTGATCGGAACCTATAGTTTCCGTGACTAGATTCCATAAAACAGCAATGCGCGATTTAAAGCACCGGCAGCTAGTCATCCAATACAACACAACTGATGTCCCCTATATCTGACAGGTGGAGCGTGAGGGGGGTGTCCAACTTAATTACCCTCAGCGCGGCAAAACTAAAGAGAGAATTGATTTGTGCACGGTGTTGCTAATTTAAGTTTAACCGCGCTGCCTAGTCTATTCAAGCGGAATGTTTGGAGTTGCAACGACGAAAATGGTATGGAACGGCTCATGGCTAAAACATCCTCAGCTTCCCTAGAGTTCGCCCTTATATACCCTTCAGTGGACAATTTATGTGCGACTGTATCGAAATTTCTCCACGTTCTCCAAGTCTTGATACTGGTAACGACGCAGAACGCTGCTTTTATCGCTTGACATCCTTTAAGAGTTGCGTCAAAGTTGTTCCTTGCCGGCGGTTTTGGCAATGGAGCAGGACCGAGTTAAATATGACAGGAGTAGCTTTGTTCACCTGAATAGTGCTTGGCGATCATCTTTTTGCTGGAGCTGCGGTCATTACGGGGAAAATCTGGCTGTGACAATGGCGATGCGATCGCCGATGACAATGCTGTTGCTACCTGGCAACGGACGTATAAGGAAAGTAGAGCCAATTCGTTCAGTTCGAGCCATATTGACGGTAAATTATGTGTGCGCTTTTGCGTGTGCTTATTTAGCACCGGGACGTTCCGACATAGAAACCTTTGAGGCGTAGACCCTAGGAGCGTATAGCGAGTGAAGTTGTTCAGTTGAAATTGTTAGGAAGAATTAACTGAATGAATGGTGATTGTCCGTCCTCCCTGCTAAATGTTGTTATCCAGCAGAAACCATGCTCGTAACCGAAGCGTAGTGAAGTTGTTTAGTTGGAATTGTTAGGAGGAATCGATTGAATGAATGGTGATTGTCCGTCCTCCCTGCTAAATGTTGTTATCCAGCAGAAACCATGCTCGTAACCGAAGCGTGGTGAAGTTTGTTTAGTTGAAGTTGTTAGGAGGAATCGATTGAATGAATGGTGATTGTCCGTCCTCCCTGCTAAATGTTGTTATCTAGCAGAAGCTATGCTCGTAACTGAAGCGTGGTGAAGTTTGTTTAGTTGAAATTGTTAGGAGGAATCGATCGAATGAAAGGTGATCGTCTGTCCTGTTAGATGTCGTTACCTAGCAGAAGCTATGGCCGTAACCGAGGCGTGGTGATGTCAGTGACACTGTAGGATTGGGGAAGTAGATAGACCTACCTTAGTAGCAATGGCGATGCTGAGAATCCGCCCTGAAGGCTTTTGAATCATAGGGCCTCACTCTAAGGTCCCTCGGCTATCCACCACGACCGTTCCATACCATTTTCGTTCCAATCTTTTTCATGTTCCTTCTCCTTCCCACGCCATTCTCCTTCCTCCTTTCGTTCTTCTTCCCACTTAGTCTCCTTGGCATCTCCTTCTCTTTTCCACAATGTTCTACTTTCCCCCCAACGTTCTCCTTTTCCCCAATGTTCTCCTTTCCCTTCGCCTTTCTCATTGAAAAGCAACCGTCTTAGCTTCTTCCTGGTGGTCGCATGGGTATTATATGTTTGCTACTCGACATTGGCGTCCGAAGACTTTCTCCGCTACGGCGATATTAAATTGTCCGCCCAGCCGCTGGTAGCACAGAAATGTTGTTGCGCAATAAAAGCATACCGTTCTCTCAGAAGGCCGCGATTCGTAACAGTCGTGGCTCCCCGGGAAAATGGGAATTCCCCTCGTCGGAATATGTCAAGGCTTCCCTTTGGTGTATAGCTGCTGCCGTGATACGAAGCCGTGTCCCGGTTTGATTTTGCGGCGCTTAGTTCACAGTTCCACGGTAGCACGATCTTCGGTTTCAAATGATAGGTAGTCTGTTTTAGTGAACCGTTTGGATACGCAGGTGTCAGGCCGATGTTGCTTGTGGTGTTGTGTTGAGAGGTTAAACCATAATTCTTCGGATCCTCCGGCACCATAATTCATGCGATAGCAGGGTAGCATAAGTGTTTGCGTTTGGTATGGAGGCAAGGATGAGTCATTCGTATAGTATCATAGAGGAGGTTGAGGTATGCGTGAATGGAGGTGCGTATCCAAGTACGGGTAGAGATGTGACAGCCTTAAGCCCATCAACTGCGATGTGCGACTGAGTGTCGATAAGACTCGGTGTCGATGGCGCGGACCATAGGCGTGGCAGTGTAGATTGGTTCCGTGGTATCGGGTGGCAAGGGCAAGTTATTGGCGTGATTAAGACGTCAAGTAAGGTTGAACTAATTCGAACCCAAATTGCCCTCCCAATATGCTTGGGATTAGTCTCCAGAACGTAGTTACTCTACTGCTGAGAGCCTTTCGAATCTTCTTGGCCTGATTGCTCGAGACGGTGATGCTGAAAATCGGTTTCGTGATCATAGGTTTTTGTTTGGAATGTTGTCCCATATTTCTGTTGTCTTATAATATGGCCTTAGCCCCTCCTCATCCTCGTGAAAGCGGCGTAATGGAAGGTACATGAAATGCAGTAGTTGAACGCGAAGAGAGGCGCCTGTTCAAAGTTCGGGTCGTGGCCGACCGGTGTCATGCAAGAGAACCAGGATTGCATACACGTCGATGGGTGCTTCAATGTCGTTAAAAGATGGTGAGTTGTACAAGGCCCCAGCCTTAGGGAGGTAGTAGAAATGGAAGGTCGGTATTCATGAAACGCGCGTATGAATAAGAGGAGTTCAGTCCGCTTGAAGAGAGATATAGCGCCCGGGATGCAGTTAAAGGAGGGTAGGCATGTTCTAGGTTAAGGATAGTTGGAAGAGTTGGAGGCTACTAAAGAAGGTATGAGGCAGAATCCGGCAAAGCTGACCGGAGCTTTTGAACATAGGATGTGTAGTTCAGGATTCGAGAAGCGCGAAGAATATCGCTGATGATGACCGAGGGTAATCCCGAATAATAGGAGAAACTATAGTGGGAGTGAAAAGGGTCTTTAGCAGGGCCATATCTTCGAAGGAAAATGCCTTAAAAACGGTTGGCGACAGTTGGCTGTGAGTAAATAATAGTCCTAACGCGCTGAAAAAGCTCCGATGCGTGTATTGCAATGGAATCACGTCGACAAAGACTCGCTAAGCAGGCCAGCTGTAAAATAGTAATAAGCTCAGGCTATAAATCTCAAGGCATATCAAGGCTTTACTCACCCTACTTGCTGAGCTTAATTGATGATATGTTGAAGTTTCCACTGAAGCGGAACAGAGGTTGAGACAAATTCTAAATCAAGGCATGTGGTTGATTTATGGGTGGGAAATCTTCGGTCGATAGATGCTTATTTGGTCGGAATGAATTGCTGCGTTTGGGGTAAGTCTGTGAGAGACGAGTCTGGCTCATTGAAAACCAGCAGAAACGACTAGTTCTATCCAGGTAGTGTCTTGACGGGTTTCCCCGTTTTGTTTCTCCAACTTCTGCCGAAACATGACGACACGAATGGTAGCTGTGCCGCAGGTTAGAAGTACCCCTAAAGCTTGATAGGAGGGCTGGTATGGCGTGAGCCGGTTCATGTGCTTGACCACAAGTTCCCGCCAGGCCGAGTTTGCAAAGCGCCTCCTTGACGTCTAGTGTGTTGGGTTCGTTCTGTCCGTGTAAGGTGGGCGCTTGCGCAGCGATATTTCTGGGCTTGAGAGCCGAGTTCTCGAAGTCGAATTCTCGAAACCCAATTCTTCGACACAACAGATCTCCCTGACACACCACAGCTCCCTGACAGCACCCCAAGCTTAGAACAACACACCACCTTCACGCAACATTCTGATACAACCCAGCTCCCCGACAGGCACTCCATGCTTACACAATTTTCGGACACAAGACAACTCCGCAACAAAATACAGCTCCCTGACACAACGGCCAATCTTGCTCAACGCACCAATCTGACACGACACAACAAATCTGACACAATATACCACTTCCACATAAAGAAAACGACTTTGAACAACCGCCCGAAGGTGCCTGGCCCTTTAAGGGTGACCAGACAATGTTATATGACTCTCTCCCCCCCACCAGGCCATCAACACCTAGCATCACCGATGTCATCGCGTGGGCTGTAAGTGGACCTGGTGATGCAGTATGGAGGCCAGTCCTCTTAAGATCTGCCAGCCTTTGGCGCAGCCGCGGGCGATGACCTTAAGAGACTCAATAGCTTGCCAGTCCTTGACCAGGGGTCTCAGACGAATAGCTAAGGAGTGTCACTCAAGAGCAACAACGGGCGACCAGGGTCCCAGAAGAGACAGGATGTTGCCATACAGTTTTGCCAGTCATTGGCCGGAGCCTCAGACGATAACTGTACAGTCCGCTGGCCACTGCGTCTCGAAAATGAAAACGAGATCGTACCTTGAAGCTCAAGTCAGCAATTAAAGCATCAGACAAGATAGGTAATACCACTGAACTCCCATTGGAGAACCTTGCACCGGTTAGTGACAAAAGACAATGTGCACAAAACTTCCCACGCGCCAGCTAAGCGAAGGGGGTTAAGCTGGTTAGTCTTCCCGCGGAGTTCAGACAGGATACCTCAGACAATGCAAACGCAAATCATCTGTTCGAGATGAAGATGCGGTATGCCCAGTTGGCTACGGCCAGAACGATCCTGTTTCTTGAAATCTCCTCTTCCGCTTGTTAGTGAGCACGTTACCAAGAAAAACCGCTGGATGCTCCTCAGCATCATGATCGAAGTCGTCATCCTCGGGGCCTCCGTCGCCTTCCCAGCGCAAACCTCCGGGAGTGTCCTTGCTATAATACACAACATGGTGTCCAAGAAGACGCTTGGTGTAGTCGGAACTATTGTTGTAATCCCTCTTAAGATTAAGGACTCTTGACTCGAAGAAAGAGAGTGGCGCATGGTCCCTATTATAAATGTCAAGCCTGTCCCTGAGAGACACGAAATGGAAGTTAGGATTCCGAGCAGCCTCTTCCTCGCACCACTCACAGAAGCCGATGCGTCTTCTGTCAGCCTTAACGAGTAGCTGCCGCACTTGCTTCGTATTCCACAAAGCGTCAATCTTGGCCATGATATCATAATGGGTTCTCATCGAAGGGAAGTTCCTCCAGCCTGAGGCAGCCTGGGTCATGCGCCCTTTTCGAGTCCATACGTCAAGTATGCGCTTTACATGGCTTCTACTTCGGCCAAGCGGCGGGACGTCTTCCGTTTCGAAGGCCTTCTTGAAGATCTCCCGCACGACCCTTTCCGGAAAGACCATCTTCTCCTGCAGTTCCTTACTGCGTAGGTAGATTGCCGTTTTGATCATCCCACCACCACGGTAATGGGGTTTCTTCTCCAGAGCTCGCACAAGTGTAGTGAAGCTGTTCTGGGACCTGATATATAGACCAGCAAACTCGAGTACTGCATTCCAAAGGAGATCATGGTATGCGACGAGGTTGGGTATTGGTGCCGAGTAGTAAAAAGTCTGGCTGTGAAACGACGAGAATACCATTTGTCGGATAGCACCGGTATCCTTGTGACGGACTATCAAGATTTTGGGCTCTTCTGCATATAAGGCCACTGTGTTGAGATTGATCGGAACCCAGACTGTCTCATAGTCTGGCCCAACCTCAACTAGATGTTCGACGGCGGAATTGTTCTCGGTTCCGACGACAATCAGGAAAGGAGAATGAGCGTTGAGATCTCTTTGGAACTTCAAACACGCTTCTTCAATCTTATCCCAATTGGGCAGACTTGAAAATTCTTCGGATGCACGGGGAGAGTATGCCTTCCGAATAGGAATCCTATCTGATGTAAGGACAGACCGATTCGGGCCAATCTTTCGATACTGGACTTGCAACGATGGATTGGACCTATCCATAACATGTCCCCAGAATGGCTTCTTGGTCATGTAAGTGGGATAGTGCCATACGACTGCCAAGACAGCGGATAACGGACCAGACGGCTTCACTAAAAATCGCTCGTCGAATTCAGGTCCAAGGAATTTCGAGAGCTGAGTTTTGAACTCGCTCCAGTGCGTCGTGATTTTAGGATCGTGGTCGGCCCAGTCCTCTTTAGTACTGGAAAGAAAGGCGTCCACATCCTCGATAGCGTTGGGATGAGAAAGTCGTCCCTGTACGCGGATAAAGTCTTTGATGGAGTCCTTGATGTCTCCATCGTCGATGAAACCAAGAAATATCTCGGCCCAATTTCGATTGTCAACCTTGATATTCAGAGGAGTTAAGACGTAATGTCTAGCTGCCTTCCGAGTTGACCACTCCTCCTCAGCGTCTTCTGAGGCGTCTTCGGAGCAGGTTTCGTCAATGCTCTCTGCGGTAACTTCGAGTTCCAAGCGTGCCTGCAGGTCATTATCTTCAAAGTCACCTTCGTCGGTTCTCACCTTCTTGTCCATGCCATCAGCTGGCTCGCTAGCCTTTCTCTTCAATGCAGAAGACATTGTGGGACTACGCAAGTGTACAATTGCAAGAGATGGCGGATATCACAAGCTTAATCAAGTCAAACGTCGACGAATGTTCGTGGGTACGGTAAAACGAAGCAGCGTTAGTGAAGACGGTGATAATGACAAGTTTAGAAGGAAATTCAACTTAGTCCTAATTCTCGCCTAGTCCTGCTGAGATGCGTGGCTAGTAACTACGAGTCTTCTCCTAGGGAAGTTGCGGTAGAGACTCGGGCGACTTCCGTGTCTCGAGGAAGGCGCAAGTCGTGTTTCGGTAATTAGACTCGCTTACGAGCGTAGTACATGGTCTCTACGTAAAAAAGGGCTCTATTGCGCAGATATCGTAGTAAATTCTGCCGCGGTCGCCGAATTTTTGTCTTGGTCGTTTGATGGCGGATTTGTTCAACTCGACGCTGAGCGCCCAAAAAAGGGGGGAGAAAGTGCCATGGACTTGATGTTTCCGCTTCCCCTAACTCTGGCGGGCTACGTAGCTGGACATGCTAACAAGTTCATCCCGGACTGTAGCATTTGTGTTGGAGAACTACGATAGACAAAACAGGCACCAGCTCTGTCTCCTTACTGCATACTTCAAAGGGCGCGTTCTTGTGACGCGGCGTGTGGTCCAATCTCCTTTATAAAGTTACCGGCCTGGCGTGTCTTGTCCATCCTCGACCATACATATGAATTAGACCTCGGATATCTCTAGTGAGACTCACCATCGCGATCGCCTGGTCAGACTCCCGTTCAGTAGTTGAAATGAAGATTGTCAGCGCATACGGGAGAGACGAAAGATACCACCGTCCTGAAGGGGTGAGGAGCAGACTCCGATTGGATAAAATGTAGCCATTCCGTTACAACTTTCAGCCTTTACAGGGAATGGTACGCTGGCTTGGGCTTTAACTCTAACAAATCTGATATTCTAATGATTCAGGCGTTCTTACAACTCAATAGTGCCCCGTTTCCTGCATGCCGTGGAGTTCTGCGAACCGTAATATCGCGAATGACAGCCTTCCTCTCGTAAACACCATTCGGTATTGGTAAAAGCCAGTCGACACTAGTACAGGCCGTAGTTATAGGTCTATCGAAGCTTAGCTACTCTCGACGGTAATGGCGTGTTGGGCACGTTCCGACGGACCCGCTACGTCGGTAACATCAGCTGCTTCCTCTGGGTCATTCGCCGCCGGGATGAGCAGCCGTTGGTCCCAAATCCAGTCAATTAGAAGACCTCCGTCTCCTATCCGACGACATACTCAAACGGTGTGAGATATATTGGCTGCGTCTAATCTGCATTTGGCTTCAGGTGCGGAACCCCTCCTTCAAGCTTCATAACGCCCAAACCGCCCAAATGCTCCGGCAAGACTCGATAGACGCGCATAAAGTTTCGTGTTGAAGAGCTCGCAGCCCATGCCGCATCACTGCGCACCTCGTGTAGTGAAGACGAATGCACCGCTCACTAGATGGAACTAATCTTGAGCGACGATTAAGCCAACTGGGTTGTGGAGACAGCAAGGAACAGAGTTGTGAGTCGGACTGGAGGTTTCGTATGACTAATGCGTGTCGGGTAAAGGAGCTGATTGCTTCCACTCGATAATGGAGACGGATTGCCAGGACTATCGTCGGGGTGATGTATGACGAGATTCGATTAGTGGGATGTCGCGGGCATGTACGTTCTTGACGAGGTTTGGTGAGGAAGGAGAGAGCAGGCAATGTTATATGACTCTCTCCCTCGCCGTCAGGGACGGAGGGAGAGAGAGCACACAATGTTATATGACTCTCTCCCTAGCCGTTAAGGGGCGGAGGGTGGGAGAGCAGAACCAATAGACCATGACTCTTCCCATTATCAGGTGGAAAAAAATTCTGGCTTGGAACATTTCCAAACGAGTGAGTTGATGTCGTACCCATGAGATAGATAGTGTGGATAAAGACCTTCCAAGAAGATGGATGGCATCTTAGGATGGATTGAGAGCGAAGAAGAGTCTGTGGGAATGTAAGTTGGAATCGCCCAAGATGCCAATGGGAAGGATTAAGTAGGGCATATCTATCTCTGTCTATGCTGCACTGAATTGTTTATTAAATGGGGCTAGTAAGCAGGCAAGTAGACCTTCCCAGTTGAAGGGCCCCGAGGCAGAAACGCGGGAGGGCCAAATAAGGAGTAAAAGCGCGGCATTAAGTCGTAACTGTCAAATCACCTCGAGGTAGAAAGGCGCATGGGGCATTGAAGGCTAGCAGACGGGCCATTAGGCCTGACTCTTCGTTGACTTGAGGGAAAGCGCGAAAGGGGGAAGGTTGGGTCAGTGTAGGAAGGTACGGGAAAGCCAGTCCGAGGGTAGCACCACTTAGAATAGGTACCCCCCGTGTAAAAAAATATTACGATTTCCCTTCCTTCTTCAACAACGATCGTCAAAATGTGCGTAGATACGGTTTGACCGCTGTTTCCCGTTGCCCTTCATATGAGCTATCACGAAGACAATTTTGAAGTCATGCTCTAGCCATTTCAGATCTTCTTGGTTTTTATCAAATGCGTCTCTCAGCTCCTTAAGAACTCCAATCTGTCATAATTCCACCCGAGCACGCGTTGGAGACCACACGCGGGACAAACGAGTTTCAAAGCATACATACCCCTTTCACTCTTTCAGTCACAATTATATTGTTCCTAGCTACCTCCCCGTCGTCCTGAATCGAGGAAATATGACGAAGTTCTCTCGAATTAGCACCAGCATTTTGAGCCCACTTCGCCCCCAATTCACCATTATGTGGTGTTTGAGACACGCAATCCCGACGCTTCCTATGCTTAGCTCATTCCCACTCCTTTGCTTCTCGCTACGCTTTACGTCTCGTCCATTCACACTTCAGTCCTTATACCCATCTTATTCCGTGTTTCTTAGTCATATCCCC
>QJNY01000797.1:0-24993 GCA_004155945.1 Monosporascus sp. mg162
TAATAATAATAATAATAATAATAATAATAATAATAATAATAATAATAATAAGAAATATAAATGAATTCGACTAATTAGGCATAATCGGCGTTATTGCTGCACACAACTGATTCGTCCAGATAACTGGCATAATTATTTCAGAAACCCCGTAACGTTAGCCTTAAGCTATAATTTTCTGCCATTTCGTTATCCATTTATTAAATTTCTTAGCCGCTTTCGAGGCCTGCTTTAATCGTTTTTCGTATTTGCGTTTAATGTTTATAAGCAATCAGCTATCGTAAACCTTTCCTAATTGTTGCAATTTGGCGTATTAACTCTTAAGGTCGTTATTTGGGCTTAAGCAGATCTGCTTAATCGATAGGGAAACGTTATCAAAAACCCATTTTATAAATTTATTGGAATTTTTTCGAAAAGTCTTGTATTTTCGGTTTAAATAAATATAAATCGCAAAATCCTAATTATAAGCTTATCTGCCTTCGGTTGTTATTTCGAAGGTATTTGTTAAACGGCCCGCAGGATCGACTTTTTCGGCTTATATAGTTCCTTCGGAAAAAGTATTAATTGTTCGCGTCGTTATCTAGCGAACTAATTTCTTTAGATAAAAGGTAATAACGGGTGCTATAGGTTTAACAAGCCATGGAACGTTTTAATTAGAATCAATATAATTCTACCAGTTATACCTCTTAGCTCTGGTTTTGAATTCGTCCTTAAATTTGTTCCAGTCTTTAGGACCGGTATAGATAACTGCGGACGTCGTCGGTACGGTCGCTATTATAACTAATAAGTATACAGATAATTACTATTAATATGCAGCTTATATCGTTTCAGCAACAGCTAATCAATTAATAAATGACACAAATTAAGCGAATAAGATTTTTAATTATCAGGTAACCACTGCACCAAAAGATTATTTGAAATAAGCTTATCTAAGTGTTAAATGCAAGATTTTATCTTGTTACTTATCTAACACACCCCCTTAGTGGCTAGCGATCAAGGTGGCGCGTACTTCGGGTTTTTCACCTAAACTTCCGCAGCTCGTAGCGCGTATTTCGGATTTATCCCCTAAACTTCCGCAGCTTATGGCCAGGATCGAACTTGAGCCCTTTGGGTAAGTGGTCATGTGCAGGCTAGTAGGCCTTAGCTACGACGGTAGAACTCCACTTAGTGGAGCGTGTCTGAGACTCTTAATTGTCAGATATAGGGGACATCAGTTGTGTTGTATTGGATGACTAGCTGCAGGCGCTCTAGAGTACGCACTCCTCATTTTATAGAGTCTAGTTACGGAACCTATATGTTCCGATCAGAGAGAGCCTTTCCGTATATGGGGTGCTAGAGCACCCCCTGCTAGCTGACAATATACGGACTTTCCTTATGCAGAATATACTAAAGAAGCCCGGTGCATGATGCTGCAACCGGTAGTTATTGCGTCGCAGCAGGAAGGGCGTTCCGGTTAATCAAGTCCGGTATTTTCTTATAGCTGCGACGCAACAACCACAGCCCGTACGGCCGAAAAAATTGATATCCGGGCTTCTTCCATACTAAATAGACGTAGGAAGCCCGGTACACGATAGTGCGACCGGTGGTTGCGTCGCAGCCATAAAAGCGTTGCGGTCGTCCATTTCCTAGGTCTGAACTTAGCCGTATTAGCTGTAATTATAGCCTGAAAAAATTGAAAAAATTCCTATACGCATATTAGCTTATATTGGACGCGTATATCCAGTCTTATACTTAACAGGCTTAAATTGGTTGCGTAACAATTACGTTTTATTTTAATCTTTGGATTTTTTTTAAAAAAAAGGAAGGAAAGTTGATGATTTTGGTAGGACGGCACCAAATGAGACCCTTGTTCGTACAATTACAACTCAGGCCTCGCTGGCTCGTTACGGGAATTTGGGATTTGATTGGTTAATTTTTAGCGTTGTAGAGCTGTACTTGAGTGACTTTGAAGAAATTGAATAACGAGCCAGCGGGGCCTGAGCTAGCTGAGGTAATAGTATCGTAGGAATTTAAATAATAAAGCGATAGTTACGTCTGGTAATAACAGATATAAATTTGGATAATTAAGTTATATTACAAACTGGTATTATTTAAATTATGGAAAATAATAAGCGTATATACCTTAAACGGAATCCTATTAGATTTGTTTATCCTTCCGGATCTATTTGCTGTAATCCTTATAAATTCGAAAATCCTCTCGGATCCATACTATATTAATCTATTTAGATCCGTAAATCCATTCGAGTTTATGTTACGTAACCTAAGGTTTTACATCGGAAGTAATTTGCATAATCTTCGACCGTCCATTAATAATCTAAGCTCGTTTAATTATAATACGATTTCTTTTTTTTCAGGATTTTTGCTTTTAAAAATTAATTTATTTATCGCATTTATTTGGTAAGTAATTTCCTTTTTTATATATCAGTATTTTTGGTTATTCTCGTCGTTATGCTTAACCGTATCGAAAAACAAAATGTTATAAGAATAGGGGTTTTTGTCTGAAAAAAGCCAAGTTCTTGGAGGTTAGCACGGATGCGGCTAAACCTCGGACCTGGAATGGCTTAACTTTTGATATTGATTTAGTGGATTTAAGTGATCTAAGTAGATCACTTAAATCATATAAATCTACGACATACTTACTATGGAATGAAAGAATATATAATGAACTGAACTTTTATGTAAATAGCACCTATTTAGTTTCGTTTTTTAACTATTAATTTAAGCTTTCAATTAAAGGTACCGTTTACAGATTAAAAGAAAAGTCCGTAAACCTTTTTAACGAACAAATTACGGAATTATTTTTCGTATTATTGTTACCTGCAAATTAAGACCCTAATTCGGATACTGTTTATACCTTTAGGTAAATATATAACAGGTTCGTTACATTTTGATAATTCCTTAATTAATAGCCGACGAATAATTTAAGGCCTAATTGGGCATAAGTTTTCCTGAACGTAATAAAGACGATATTATAAAACGACGTTTAAAAGATAAACAGCGTATTCGATTACCGTTATTAGTTAGTAAGGGATTAGTAACCGAATTAAACGATTTATTACTTATTGAAGAAATTTTCTTTTTAATCGATAACATGGTACCTCCCTTTACCCGATTTTAAGGAGGACCTTTTTTTCAGCCTTTATAACAGCCTGCCCCGGCAAAAGATACCATAGAAATTTATGGGTTTAATGCAAAGGAAAAGAAGGAAGAACGGTTTACCAGAGAACAGAAGGGTAAAGAAAGAGAACCTATTATTAACGAGAAACTAAATATCCTTGCAAAAAAAGTTAGGACCTTAAAAGATGAAAACGTTAAACTTATTCGATAATAACGGTCTTCGACCTTGCCCTTATTTGGAGCAAATAAAATTCGCGAAGGTATAATCCCCTTTCCCAGTTACTATGGAATGCCGGAAGTTAAAGGCTATAAGCCAACCTTTCTAAAGCCTTACGATGGAACCATAAATGTAAAAGGATTCCTGATCCAGGTTAAATTTTACCTTAAGTTTTATAAGAATTCTTTAACGGAAAATTACCAAAAAATAATGGCCATCTTTTAACTGCTTGCTGAAAAGGTTTTTTATGGTCTAAACCTATTATGAACGATTACCTTATGAATTACCCTAACCAATTTTCCGACTTAACCAACTATGTTTTCGGCAATTATGAACACTTTAAGAAAAAAATGCGAACTTTATTTAAAGATTCCGACAGAAAACAGTATGCGGTCGAACAGTTACATCTTTTCCAGTAAGCCAAGTTAGCGGCTAAGTATACGACTAAGTTTAATCGCTTCGCGTTAATTTCCAATCTTCCAGAAAGCGCCTTATTCTATTTTTTTTATAACGGCCTGAAATTGCAAGTTAAGGATAAGATGTATAAAGTACCTAAGACTGGCCCCTTCCAGGATTACATTAACAAAACCATTATTGCCGATCGACGTACCTTCGAAAGGTATTTGGAAAAAAAGAAATCCGACAAAAGGAAAGATAACTAAAGCTTAAGCAGCAAGTTTTAAAGGGACAAAACTAAGGGCAAATCCCAAAAGGAAGCAGGCGTTACTTTAAAAAAGCCCAGAAAAAACAAGTCAAATATTAAATGTTTCAACTATGGCAAAAAAGGCCATTATAAAAGCAAATATCGTTTCCCAGCAAAAAGGGATTCCAGGAAAAGAAGGATTCCTTAACCCCAAAAAAAGGTTAGGATAACCAAATAAGAATTAAATAACGAAAGTAAAAAAAAGAGAGAAGTTAATTCCATTTCCTTTTAGCGAAAATTTATTATTGTAACCATATATTACGAACAGAATAACGACTTAAAGTACGAACGTTATCCGATTTGTTAAAATCGAACGATTAAAGCTTATAGATATTATCCCGGACAAAAAACTTCCAAAATAGCTATAGGGTTAAAATATAGTTGTTATTTAGATAAGCAGCGGTATAGAATGTACGACGAACATAGTTATTTGCGCCTTAATACTGTGATCTACGATCTAACATTTTTAAAAGCCAGTAAGGCCCCCGAAATTAAAGAATTAATTTATTCGGATGCGCCGAATTCGAAACCAGTTTATAATTACGATTTGTTCCATTTTTCTGTATGTTACGATAATAATTATTGGTCCGGATGGGATAAGGAGATATTTACTGAACCCGACGATAAATGCAGATGCATTAAAATTTCCAAATAGCCGGAATACCCCCGATCTTGTTACCTTTACCCCGAGTTAGCCCAAAGCCGAAGGGCTATTGCCTAAGGATACCTATATTACGCTTTTATACTGTGCATGATATACGAGATCTTGGATATGGGAGCCGACCTTTTAGAAATTTTACCCTTAAAATTAAAACCCTTTTAGATATTAAAGGTAAGGATTTCGAAATTAGTTTGCCAGATCGGCAAAAGAAAGTGGTTTACTTGTATGGACGATAAATGTTCCAAATATATAGTTAAAAAGGCCCGAAAATAAAAACGGCTTTTAGCTAACAAGATTAACAAATTAAAAAATTAAGGAAGCCTTCGAAATTAAGGTATCGAAAAGCCTTAATTTATAAAACCTTATATAAGGTAAAAACTGGATAACGCAGTTAAATTAAAATTCTTTTTCAATACGGAAATAAAATATTTAAGGTTATAATCGACTTAAAAGCAAAAAAAAACTTTATTTTACCATCAGTTACAGAAAAACATCAAATCCCTTAAAGGTACAAGTTAAAATCGTACAAACTATTTACAATTAACGGAAGCTTATCCAGATATAAAAATGAACAAATTTTTAAGGAAACAGAAAAATTTCCAGTACAAATTTAAGGATATTTAGAAAAAGTTAAATTAAACGTAACCAACATTTTAGGATACGACATTATCCTTAGAATACCGTAGCTCCGTTCCAGCAACCCTTATATTAACTGGAAAATCCAGAAACTTTTTTAGAATTACCTTATAATTTTTTTAAAAGAAAAGTTCCGAAAAATCTGCTATTTAATCCGAAAAGCCAGAATAATGGACCTAACTGCTAAAATACCCCCTAAGTACCAAAGGTTTAAAAAATTGTTTAAAGAACGAATACGAAAAAAGTTACCCGATTATAATTAATAGGATTATAAAATTCCTATCAAAAAAGGATATTATCCAAAACTTTACCAAATTTACCACATAAATCCAGAAAAAGCTAAGGCCTTATGGAAAAGTTTATAACGAAACCTTAAATGCGGATATATTTAAAAATTTGAATCTTCCGCAAAATACCCCGTTATAATGGTACCAAAAATAAAGGATAAAAAGATCCGAATTAACAAAAATAAAAACTTTATATACAGAAAAGTTTATAATTACCGACAGTTAAACGATATTACCGTTAAAAATAAATACTTTTTTACCTTTATAGATACCATAAAAAAAAACATTAACAAAGCCAAATAGTTTACAGCGTTGGATTTACCGGACGGTTATTATTTGGTCCGAATAACTAAATGTAAAAAATAAAAAACTGCCTTTAAAACAATTTATAAATTATACGAATATAAAGTAATGCCTTAAGGACTTATTAATGCCCCCGTTAATTTTTAACATATATTAATAATTATTTTACGAAAATTTTTCGATAAATTTATATTTATTTATTTGGACAACATTTTTATTTATTCTAAAACCTTAAAGAAATATAAAAAACATATCGCTTAAGTACTAAAGGTACTTAAGAAAGCAAACTTGCTGGTTAATGCCGAAAAAAGCGTATAATATACCCAAAAGCTAAACTTTTTAGGTTTTATTATTACCTTAGGATAAATTCAAATCCAGGATTTCAAGATAAAGGTAATTAAAAAATTGGCCGATTCCTGATAAAACAACCGTTACCGACGTCCGTCAATTTTTAGGATTTACGGGCTATATACGCAACTTAATCAAAGATTTCGGAAAAATCGTTAAATCTTTAACGAATTTTACTACTAAAAAATATATTAAAAAAAAGTTCGAATTCCTAAGGAAAGCCAAAGAAATAATGCAAATATTTAAAAACCAAATTATCAACGCCTTTATCATAAAATTACCCAACCATAACAAAAAGAAACGACTAAAAACTAACGTATTAAATAAAGCCTTAAAAGCAATCCTAAAACAACAAAAGGACGGCGGAAAATAACATTTAATAACCTATTACTTTAAAACCTTAAAAAATGCAAAGTTACGATACCCCATTTACGATAAAAAGTTATTAGCGATTATTATAACATTTAAGGAATAAAAATTTTATTTTAATAAAACTAAGAAACCTTTTAATATTTACTTTAACCATAAAAATTTTACGCACTTTATAACGACTTAAAACTTTAACAAATAACATAAAAATTAAATAATTTTTTTATTTAAATTTAATTTTAAAATTTACCATATTAAGGGCAAAAAAAACATTTAAGCAGATATTTTAAACAAAAAAGGAAATTACGACATTAAAGTCCCTAAACAACGTATGCAAATGCTATAACTTACAGAAAAAAATACCCTACAGTTATATAAAATACTGAAAAAACCTACCCCCGAACTTTTATCCTAATTTAAAAGTTTTTACAATTTTAATAAATAAAGGAAAGTTAAACAATTAAAGGAATAATCTAAAAATTAATTGCTATACCATAGAAAGATTTATATCCTACAAAAACGACAAAAGCAATTTATCAAAAAATTTTACGAAAATCCGTTACATAAATATCAAAAGATCTTTAAAATAACTAAGCAACTCCAAAAAAAGTACGACTTCCCAAAACTTAGAAAAACCGTCGAACAAGTGGTTAAAAATTGCAATATTTGCAACAAAGCTAAAACAGCTTACCATAAACCATACGGACTACTATAACCCACCGAAATTCCAAACAAAATATAAAACACCATAACTTGGAACTTTATTACCGGCTTACCCCTATCTAAAAACCCCGTTACCGGAATCCAATACGACAGAATATAGGTAATCGTCGACAGACTCACTAAATATAAATACTTCCTCCCCTTTAAAAGAAATACAACAGCAAAGTAATTAACCTACTTATTCGTAAAACATTACCTTAACAAACATAAAATCCCAAAAAAGATTATTTTAAATAAAAACAAACTATTCATTTCCAAATTTAGCACTAACTTTTTCAAGCAAATTAACGCCAAACTTAAATTTTTTACTGCATATTACCCTTAAACCGACGGACAAATAAAATAACTAAACCAAACCTTAAAATAATACCTAAGGAATTATATTAACTACCAGCAAAATAATTAAGTAAAATTACTTCCATTAATATAAATAACCTATAACACCTCCGTTAACAAAAACATAAACATTTCTCCTTACACAGCCGTATATGGACAAAATACAGAAACTCAACGACCAAAGCAACCACTCGGTAAAGCTCCAAAAATTACCTTAATCGCTTCCAAAGCAAAAACGATAATATCTAAAATTAAAACCATCCAAGTTCGCCTTAAAACTAAGCTGCAATTTCTCCAACAACGCATAACTTAATATTACAACAAGAAAAGAATTAAGGAACCAATTTTATCGAAAAAAAAACAAAATCTATCTACTACGCCAAAAACAAAACGCAACCTCAAATATTTCACAAATCAAAACCAAAAAACCCAATAACAAACTTAATTTCAAAAAACTCGATCCGTTCAAAATTAACGAAATCATTTCCAGGACTAACTATCGATTGTTACTACCCAAAACAATAAAAATACACCCTATTTTCCACGTTTCCCTGCTAAAACCAACACCCAGTAACACCCCGCTGGAGACAAACCTGGAAATAAAGAAAAATACCGATAAATACGAAATCGAAAAAATACTGGACTTAAAAATAGTCAACGACAAAATCCAATACCTAATCAAGTAAAAGAACTACCTACCTAAAAACAACACTTAAAAGCCCCTTAAGTACCTAACGAATACGAAGAACCTAATTAAAACGTTTTACCGCCAAAATCCTAACCGACCGTTTCCAACGCAGCCAAGGTCGCAGGCGATAACGGCCCAACCCTTAAATCCAATCCTTCGGCGCTCCAATCGAAAAAAATAAACATTTTTATATTAGTGCTAATTTCAAAAACAAACCGCACTTGCTTTTTTTCCATGCGACGTTACTCCTCCTCTAGCTTTTTTTATTCTTCCAGTTAATCCAATTCGTAACTTTTCTTTAATATAACAAAAGCTTTCTTTTTTAAAATATCTTATTAAAAGCGTAAACGTTTTAACCGGCTAACAAGCTTTCTTATTTTTTCCTCGGCAGACTTTTAGTAAACTATCAAAACGTCCTTTACTTTACGCTGTTTTTTTTGCAAACGGTCCTGTTCCTCCCTTATTTTCGCTAAAAAATTTATATCTAATACGTTATAAGCCGAACGCTAACGACGGATATAACAATTACAACTCGAAATGTCGACTACAAAAAAACATTCGAACTTCCCGAAACGAACGCAGTTGGAACAAAAAACAACTTTAAAACCAAATTTTTCGATATAATTTGCGCGGTTATCGCGAGCCTTACGCTAGTTTAAACGAAATTTTCTTTTTTTTTTTTTAAATACGGCCTATTATAATAAAATCAATTAAAAAATCCTTGAAAAACTTTTTCTAATTATTAAAGGGGTTACTTACGGTTCTTATCTTTAGGACAAAGATCCTTAAAAAAGGGAAATGGTATTATAAAAACAAAGGTTCTTGTTTAAAAAAAGCCAAATTCTTAAAGGTTAACGCGGATGCGGCTAAACCTCGGACCTGGAATAACTTAACTTCTAACATTAATTTAGTAAATTTAAATAATTTAAGTAAATCACTTAAATTACATAAATCTACGACATACTTACTATAAAATAAAAAGATATATAATAAACTAAATTCTTATATAAATAGCACCTACTTAATTTCGCTTTTTAGCTATTAATTTAAGCCTTTAATCAAAGGTACCGTTTACAGATTAAAGGAAAAATCCGCAAACCTTTTTAACGAACAAATTACGGAATCATTTCTCGCATTATTATTACCTGCAAATCAAGACCCCATTTCGGATACTGCTCATACCTCCAGGTGGATATATAACAGGTTCGTTATACAAAAGTTTCGTAAGCGTTCTAATCAAAAGGAAAAACGCGAAAATTTAACTGCTTATATTCGAAATTAGAATATCGAAGTTATGCCTTATTTTACGTATTTTAAACATAATGTCGGCAATTAGTGCTTTCAGGTGTTGCCGGCTGATAGGCTTTGTTTGTGCTAGGCAGCATTCTGCTGCCTGGGACAGCCTTTGTCTACGGACGATCCTTTGTCAACCAATCGTGTATGTAAGGGCGATTGCTCGTGGACTAGATTTGTCCATTCCTAGAACAGACTTAGAGAACATACAGAAAGTTATGCCAGATTTTTGCATTCGATTACTGTAACTGCTAACATGGTAACATCTTTTAGTTATTGAACCAAGTCCGTTATACGAAGTAGTTGATTGCAGTTTGAAGAGCTAAGTTAACAAAGAAAGCACGAGACTTAAAAAAAAGCCGTTCAGCTAACGATTCAGGAAAAAGTTAAGTAGCAGTTGACGATGACGAGCAAACATACGAACGAAAACCCTTTCTCTTTTTCCTTATCTTCTCCCGATTAGAAGGTTCCCCAAGATGACAAGTTCTTTGGCGAGGGAGAATAGGAATACGAAACATTTTTAGTAGAAAACGTTTTATTGTCTCAGCAGCCGTTAAGAACTCTTATCTAGAAATAACAATCCGAAATAAACCTGAACAAGCTTTATACGTCCCTAGATACTAATATAAGTAGTATTAAACGTAACGTTAGAACGCGGGAAGAAAAATATCAATAGATCGAGAATAATATTAAGGAACTAAAGCCTTAAAGCGAAAAATATAACAATAAGATAAACCAGATGAATAATATAATAATACAGCTATTAAATACGCTTTAACTTAAACCGCGGAATTATAAAAGCTCGCGTAATACGAATGTATAACCGGAAACGTTACAAAACGTTCCGCCTAAAGTTAAGGCGAATAGTTTTAAAGAAGTACCCATCGCATTAAAAAGCGGTATAAAGAAAATTAACCACCTAAAATACGGCAAAACGAAATCTAGGAAATTATCTATTAAGAAATCCGACCTCTCAAAAAGAAAAAAGAATAAGAAGAAAAAGGTAAAGCTACTTAAATTATTCAAAGGAAAAAAGGTTGTACGCAGCAATCCTAATAATTCAAACAGTTCCTTATCTTTATCCTTTTCTTCGGATTCGTTTAGGGGGTTTAAAAAAAAAATCGTTATAGTTTCCCCAATTGCAGTTCCTCGGGTTCTAGCAGCTTAAATAGCTTCATGTAAGATAAGCGAGGTGTAACGAACCTGTCATACGACTACCTGGAGGTATAAGCAGTATCCAAAAGGGGTTCTTAATTTGCAGGTAACAATAGGGCGAGGAATAATTCAGTAATCTGTTCGTTAAAGAAATTTACGAACTTTTTCCTCAATCGAGAAACGTTGCCTTTAATTAAAAACTTAGATTAATAGCTAAGGAGCAAAACTAAGTAAGTACTATTTACAAGAAAATACGGAAGTTTCATATATTCTTTTCCTTCAGTATAATCGTCGTCTAGTTTCTGTAATATCTTTATGGTATTTCTGTAGTATCTTTATAATATCTCTATGGTTTCCGCAAAAACCATTCTTAATACCAAAATTTACCTGACTCGAGGTCATTCCCCCTTTTGGTCTCCCGCAGGCAGACGGAAAATCTTAATCCGTAACACCATTCCCTTTCTTTCGAAATCTATATCCCCAAAGATTAAATAAATACGTCTTTTTCGCTTTTCATTTCCTTTAACCAATAATTTCTAATTAACATCATATCAAGTCCACTACGAAAACGCGCTAAATCCTCCACCAAAAGTCGGAAAAACTTAATCTCCTTTATTTCAGATTTGGATACGTAATTATGCCTTATAAACGTTACGAAAATTTAAAACTGGAATATAAAATAATTAAAAGGCGAAAAAAGTACCAGTACTGTTATAAAGCCAACGTACCTTATAAAGTCATTAACTTTTCTCTGAAATCGTTACAAAATATCCGGCCCGAAAAAGCGCGGATTAATCGTAAGAAACGGGCCGCCAAGGAAATGCTATTAAACTTGCAGCAACTGTAAACAAAAGCCATAGCTAAATTAATCAGGTTAAACCGTTAACAAGACTTCTTACGACGTCGGGGTATAAAATTAATTCGCTACGGGCTTCGTTCCGTAGACGAATTAAAAAAATAAGAAAAATTAAAAAGGGAAAAAATGGAACAGCGTCGTATGAAAACAAAACAAGCGCAACATACTTTAAAAATAAACGCTACGGCAGAAACCTTTATTTCTTTCGATTAAAACGGCCCAGGATTAAACCTGGATACCGGGCCGTTATCGCCTGCGATCTTAGCCGCATTAAAGTCGGTCGGTTAGAATTTTAACGGTAAAACGTCTTAACCAGGTCCTTCGCGTTCGTTAGGTGTTTAAAGGGTTCCCAAGTGTTTTTTTCGTATAGGTAATCCTTTTATTTGATCAAATATTAAACCTTGTTTTTAACTACCCTGAAATCCAGTATTCGTTCAACTTCGTACTTATCGTCGTCTTTTTCGGTTTCCAAACTGGTTTCCAGTAAAACGTTTTCGGGTACGGGTTTAAGCAAAGAAATATGGAAAACAGGATGTATTTTTATCGTTTTGGATAATGACAGTCGGCAGTTAGTTTTAAAAATAACTTTATCAAATTTAAACGGACCAAACTTTTTAAAATCGAACGTATTACTAGGTTTTTTTATTTTGATTTAAGAAATATTAGAAGTTACGTTTTGTTTTTGGCATAACAAGTAAACTTTGTTTTTTTGGACAAAATAATTTCTTAATTTTTTTTCCTATTATAATATTAGATTATTCTTTGTTGAAGAAATCGTAATTTATTTTATAAGCGGACCTATATTGTTTAGATTTTAATTGCTACCGTTTTTGCTCGGAAAGATTTTGCCGTTAATTTTGGAACTTCGTTTAGTAGTTATTTTAGCCGTTAAGTCTTTGCTTAATAACCATATACTGCTATATAAAATAAAATACCTATCTTTTCGTTAACAAATATATTATAAGTTACTTAGACCAGTAAAAAACGTTTAACCCAATTATCCTGCTGGTATTTAATACAGCTTTTTAAATATTGTTCTAATATTTAATTTAAACGTTTTATCTGTCCATTTGTTTACAGGTAATATGCTGTAAAAAATTTAAGCTTGGCGCTTATTTGCTTAAAAAAGCTGGTACCAAATTTTGATATATAAAGTTTATTTTTATTTAAAATAATTTTTTTGATATCTTATATTTGTCGAGGTAATATCGGACAAAGGCGTAAGCTAGTTATTTTACTATTACGTTGCCTTTAAAAAGTAAAAAGTATTTATACTTAATAAATCTATTAACGATTACCTATATTCCATTTTATTAAATTCCAGTAACGAGATTTTTTAATAAGGGTAAACCGGTAATAAAATCCCAGGTAATAATATTCTAAACTTTTTCTAGAATATTTATAGGTTTTAAAAGTTTATAAGGCTTATGTTGGGCTGCTTTTGCCTCATTACAAATATTACAATCCTTAATTATTTACTTGAACAGTTCGTCGAAGTTCTAGAAAATCGTATTTTTCCTATAACCGTTTAGTGGTTTTGAAAATACCTTAATATCCGTATAATAAATTTTCATAGAACTTTTTAACGAATTGCTTTTGTTATTTTCGAGAGATGTAAATTTTGCTACGGTATAACAGCTAGTTTTCAAGTTATCTTTCTAATTGCTGTACTTTTTTTTTGCTTTTCCTTATTATAAGAATTCGGAATTTCGTTAAAAGTTTTCGGGTAAGTTGCTTTAGTATTTTGCATAACCGTAAGATATCGTCTTTAGTTTATTATAATACTTGCATTTAATATTTCGGAACCTTAAAATCCTAATTTTCTTTAAAACTTAAAATATTTGTTCTTTCTCTTTAATATAGTAAATTTGGAAATTATATTTTAATAAAAAACCATTTAAATTTCGTAACGTTTATTTAACTTTTAAGTTGTCATACACCGGGTAAAGTCTTTATAATTTAAATAAATATCGAAAAGTTTTTTAATTCCGCTAAAAAAAGTTCTCATTTTTTAAAAGCGTTAATAATCGCTAGCAACTTTTTATCGTAAATCTTATATCGAAGTTTTGCGTTTCGAAAGGCCTTAAAATAATAAACTACTAAGTACTATTTCTTATTATCTTTTTATTGCTCTAAAACTGCGCTTAAAGCATAATTTGAAGCATTTGTTTTCAGGCGTTTCTTTCTATCGGCGTTGGGCAATTTTATTATTAACGCTTTTATGCAAGGTCGAATGGGTGCAAGCCTTATTTTCCAGGCTGAGCCAAATCTACAGAAAATTATTATACGATGTAATTTGCACGATAGATATTATACCCAGTATCTTCGAATACGATGACTGATTAATGGTTTTTACAGTTAGGATAGATTGATACTTTAGTTATATAGAGCCTTACTTTGAAGCCGACTGATGCGTAGTTGCCGATAAGCTTCGACCTTGATAAACCTTATGCTCGCTGGCTTTACGGTTCGGCAGGGTCAATATAACTTAGGAGATGTTAAGCTTTACGCGGTAAACCTTAAGGATAAACCTTAACGGTAAACTTTAAAGATAAACCTTAAAGATAAACCTTAACGATAAATCTTAAGGATACATCTTAAAAGTAAACTTTAATAGTAAACCTTAACTGCGCCATGCTGGGTATAAAAGGCTGGCATTTTTCCGAGCCTTCGCTAGTCTTACAGTCCGATCGTTTTTATGCCTTTTCGAGTTATCCAAGATAGCATGCCGCGCAAGTCCGGATATGCGATACCGGTAATCCGTAATCGCAGGATTTTTACAGAAACTGTCATATTAACGGTATACAATTCGCATAAAATTACCGGACGAGCTAAAACCATCGACATTATTATCGAACCAAAAAATCTTTCCCAAAGTAATCGACTTTGGCTGTTAATTTTCGGATACGATTTGATTCGCGAAAATAACGGGAATCGATTTTTGCAAAAATATATAGCGGAAAGTATGACAATTATAAGCAAAGTATTAGCGAAACTGGAAGAAAAACTGGAAGGGGAAAGCAGTAACCGGCTTAACAACTTCGAAGTTCAGATTTTGGAACGATATATGCTAGAGGACTACGAGCGATAGTTTGCCCGGCTGCTCCGGATTGCGAAGACCGTCCAGAATTTCGACAAGAATCGACGTGGATAGGAGCGGAATAAGGCAGTCTGAAGTCGCCTTAGAGTAAGACGCCTACGAGAGGGATAGATTTAGTGAAGTCTAGGAATTGAAGTAGTAATTTATCATTTTATCTAATTTTGTTTACACAGTTACGTCTCCTTTAGAGAGAATTAACGCTTTTATAATCTCGTCTTTAAGTAATTAAAAAACTTCCTTAACTTCCTTTAAAAGTTCGAAATTTTTTCCGATATATTTTTTAATAATGAGTTTCGTTAATAGTTTTATAATATTTTTATATTCCTTAATTAAGTTACGTACATAACCTGTAAATCCTAAGATTTGCCGGATATCTATAACGGTTATCTTATTAAAAATAAGCCAGTTCTTAATTGCTTTTAATTTAAAGTTTTAGATTTAAATTTAACTAAAGGTAAAGGTAAATTCTGAATAATCTAACTTTTCCGTATACCATATACTTTTGGCAGGGTTGATTCGGATATTTGCTTTATCCAAAGCTTTAAAAACTTAAAAAAACATGTTTTTTATGTTCTTTCAGCGTTTCAGAATAAATAAAGATATCGTCAAGGTAGACAAAAATATATTTATCTAGGAATTTCCTGAATATGGTTATAATTAGGCGTTAGAAACCGGCGGGGGCGTTAATAAGTTCCAAAGGCATAATTCAGTATTCGTAATGCCCGTACATTATTCGAAAGGCGGTTTTCCATTTCTTTTCTTTAGCTATTTTGATACGGTAATAACCGTTTCGAAGGTTTAATGCAGTAAACCATTTAGCTTTGCTTATGTTTTCCCTTAAAGTATTTATTAAAGTTAAAGGATAGCCGTTTTTAATGGTAATGTCGTTTAACTACCGGTAATCGACTACGTGTCGATAAACCGGATTTTTATTTTGGTCGATTTTCTGCTTGCCGTTTTTGATTTTAAGTATTATAAGTACAGGGTATCTTATAGGTAATTCGGATAGCTAAATATAACCTTTTTTTAGGTTTAACTGGATGTTTTTCCATAAGGCCTTTACCTTTTCTGGATTTATGTAGTAAATCTTATAAAATTTAGGATAATATTTTTTTTAATGGGTATGCGATAATCTTATTCTCCGTATAAAGGCAGTTCATAGTTTTTTTTTTTGTTTTTAAAAAATTGTTCGAACCGCTAATACTTTGAGGATATAGTACTGGCAAAGTTTAATACATTGGCTTTTCGGATAATATAGCAAACTTTTTTGGATATTTTTTAAACAAAAGTTAATTTATGGTCCCAAGAAAGCTGGAAAGTTTTCCAGTTAATCGATGGATTATTGGCATTAAATTATGGCATTCCCAAGATAACATTATATTCTGAAATGTCGGCGATATCCAACGTAAAATACATTTGGTACCCTTAGATCTATACTGGAAGTTTTTCGGTTTTTTTCAAGAATTCGTCCGCTATCGTACTTAAATAAATTTCCATTAATTGTACGTAATTTGTAAGACTTTAACTTATATTTTTAAGGAATATAATATTTTTCAGTTACGGCTAGCGAAATAAAATTACCTTTTGCCCCGAAGTTAATTATAGCTTTAAAGATTTAGCTTTAATATTAAATAAGAATTTCGATTTGGCTTCGTAATCCTTTTCTTGTCTTACATAAGGTCTTAGTTTGCATAATTCCTCGATACCTTAATTTTGAAAGCTTTTGCCGTGTTTTAACTTCGTAGTTTTGTTCGCCAAAAGGCGTTTCCATTTGCGGGTTTTCTTAACTACGTGTTTAATATATTTGTCGTCCATCCAAGTATACTACTTTTGTTAGCCAATTTGGCATTTTACTTTAATAACTTTTACTTTTAACGTTTGGAAAGGTTTCCGATTCGAAATTGAGATTTTTGCAGAGCTTGTTTTTATATCTAGAAGTTTATGTATTAAGTATAGCATAAGGGTATAATATAAGCAACCTTAAATAATAGCTTTTCGGCTTTAATCCGAATCGGGATATAAATAACAAGATCAAAGGTATTCGAGCTATCGGAGAATTTCGATATATCTATAATCGTTATCGGGTTCTGTAAGGGTTTCTTCGTCACAACCGGGCTAATAATCGTTATTTTCTTTTGCTCGAGGGTAAATTGAATAATCGTTATCGTTGCAAGCCGAAAAATAAAAAAGTCCGTATCTATTAATAAAACCCTGCTTAAAAGTTTCGGTTTTAAGATATATTGCCCGTTTTAAAGATTTGCTAGATTTAAAGGTTTTCTGCCCGTAGTTATTAAGTTCTGGGCGTATTTAGCCATATTCGTAATATATTTCGCATTTTTATATACTTAAATAATATTCGTATTTTATCCTTATAATTAACTTAAAGGCTGGTTATCCGGGATAATATTTATAAGCTTTAGCTGTTTAATTCTAGCAAATCGGGCAAAGTTCGTATTCTAGATCGCCGCTTAATTTATAATAGATCGTTGCAATAGTATATTTTCGTTGGAAAAAGGTAAAATTAATTTCTTTTTTTTCTTGCTTTTATTATTTGTTTCTTATTTGGCCGTTCGGGCCTTTTTTTTAGGAATCTTTTCTTTTTTAAAGTTTTTTTTAGTTAAGAAACGACAATTATTCTTATAATAACCTTTTTTGTTACAGTTGAAATATTTAATATTCGACTTATCCTTTTTAAAGCTTTCTTAAAGTAATATTTTGTCAAATGTGTTTGGGAAGGTTAAAGTAGTAAGGTAACCTGTGTATTAAACAGCAGTGGCAACAGTTTGAAATCTATTCCTTCCCTTTTTTTTGGGAGCAATCTGGGAGAAACCACCTATATATATAGACTCCGTATCGGACTTTGGGCTAATCGCCAACCCCTTGCACCAGGCTTTGGGCTAATCGCCCCTAGTACCTGACAAAGCTTACCTTCCTTTAGGGTTTTGCCCCCAAAACCCAATAGCCCTTTTTTTTATATTGCTTTGCAGCTGCCGTCGACCTTAAGCAGTCCTCGTTAACTTAAGCAGTCCTCGTCGACCCAAGCAGTCCTCGTCGACCCAAGCAGTCTTATCGACCTTATATCCAAATTACTTTGCTAACCGATAATAACTTTAAATCTTAAAAAGTTCTTTTTATTAAATTATTTCGTAATTATAATCGATAACTTAAAGCTTAAATTACTTTATAATTACTGTCAACCTCCGTATTAAACTTTGGGCTTATAGCTAATAATACTTAATAAAATTTCTTTTTTTTAAGATTTTATCCTTTTAATTTAATAATTTTTTAATATAAAATATTTTGTAATTACCATCGATAACTTTAAATCAAAATTATTTAATAATTACCGTCGACCTTAAATTTAAATATTATATTAATTAAACGATTATTTAGATAATTTTATAAATTTATAATAATAATATTTTAATAATAATATTTTAAATAATCCGTAAATTTATAATAATAATATTTTAACGGTAATATTTTAAAAATAAGGTTTTAAATAATTTATAAATTTATAATAATAATAACTTAATAATAATATTTTAACGGCGATATTTTAACGGTAATACTTTAAGTAATTTTATAAATTTATATTAATAACGGTTTAATTAATAACGGTTTAACCGGTAACGGTTAAAAATCGAAATAATTTTATTTTTTTTAATTTATTATAAATTTTATCTTATATTTAATTATTAACGATAACGTTATACGTTTCGATATTAATATATAATATTTTTAAATAATAATCCGGATAATTTTATAGCGGTAAAATTTTTATTTATAACGTTTTAAATAATTTTATAAATTTATACCGGTAATATTTTTATATTAAAATAATTTTATATTTTCGAATTTATAATAATATTAATATTATATTTAATTACCGGTAACGGCGTTATATATTTCGATATTAATATATAATATTACCGGTCGACGGTTCGGATAATTTAATATTAGCAAAATTTTTATTAAATAATAATTTAAATAATTCCGTAAATTTATATTAATAATATTTTTATATCGAAATAATTTTATATTTTTAAATTTATAACGATATCGATATTATATTTAATTACCGGCAATAACGTTATACATTTTAATATTAATATATAATATTTTTAAGCGACGATTTAAATAATTTCGTAAATTTATACCCGTAACGTTTTTATATTAAAATAATTTTATATTTTCGGATTTATAACGATTTTAATATTATATTTAATTACCGGTAACGGCATTATACGTTTTAATATTAATATATATTATTTTTAGGCGGTAACCCGGATAACTTTGTACTGGGGAAGTTTTTACTTATAACGATCCGAATAGTTTCGTAAACCTATACCGGCATCGTTTCTATAATTTTCTCGACGTATAACGGCCACGGACTTAAGCAATCCCGTCAGCCTATAATTATAACAAACTTAAACAATCTCGTCGACCTGCAACGATAACGGGCTTAAATAATCTCGTCGACCTAAAATAATAACGGATTTAAACAATCTCGTTAACCAGTAATAAAAACGGGTTTAAGCAATTTCGTCGACTTACATTAATAACGGATTTAAGCAGTTTCGTCGATTTGTAATAATAACGGATTTAAGCAAAATCGTCGACTTATAACAGTAATAAATTTAAGCAATTTCGTTAACTTAAAATAATAACGAATTTAAATAATCTCGTTAACTAATAATAAAAACGGAACTTAAGCAATTTTGTCGATCTGCAATAATAACGACTTAATAATAACGATTTAACGGTAATATTTTAATAATAACTTTTTAAGTAATTTTGTAACCTTTTAAATAATAATATTATAACGGCAATATTTTAACGGTAACGTGTTATTTAGTAGTAAAGGTTTATCGATTGGCCGGTTAATTAAGTTAATTAACCGATACGATATAATAATTAATAAAATAAAAAGTAATAACGGAATAATAATTAAATAATAACAAAATAGCAATAAAATAACGGAATAATAACTGGATAATAACGGAATAACAGCAACTTAAGCTATTAATATAAAATTAAAGAAATAACGATAATAATACGGTTTTTTACCGGTTTAATTAAGGTAAAAAGGTTTTAATTTATTAAATATATTTAAAAAGGTTAAAGTAATAAAATAACTCATATATTAAACAATAATAGCAATAATTTAAAACCTATTTTTTTTTAAAAAGTAATTTAAAAAAAACTACTTATATATATAAACCCCGTATCGAACTTTGGGCTAACCGCCGACCCCTTGTATCAGGCTTTAAGCTAATCGCTTTTAGCATTTAACAAAACTTATTTTTCTTTAAAGTTTTGCCCTTAAAACTTAATGGCCCTTTTTTTTATATTGCCTTATAGCTGCCGTTAACCCTAAGCAGTCCTCGTCAACCCAAGCAGTTTTCGTCGACCTAAGTAGTTCTCGTCGACTTAAGCAGTTTTCGTTAACCTAAACAATTTTATTAATTTTATATTTAAGTTATTTTATTAATTAATAATAATTTTAAATTTTAAAAAGTTTTTTTATTAAATTATTTCGTAACCGTAATTAACGATTTAAAACTTAAATTATTTTATAATTACCGTCGACCCTTATATTAAACTTTGGGCTTATCGCCGATAACACTTAATAAAATTCTTTTTTTTTAAAGTTTTATTTCCTTAATTTAATAACATTTTAATATAAAATATTTCGTAATTACCGTCGACGATTCCAAATTTAAATTATTTAATAGCTATCGTCGACCTTAAATTTAAATATCGTATTAATTAAGTAATTATTTAAATAATTTCGTAAATTTATAATAATAACAATTTAACGGTAACATTTTAAATAATTTGCAAATTTATAATAGTAATATTTTAATAATAATATTTTAACGCCGATATTTTAAAAATGAAATTTTAAATAATTTATAAATTTATAATAATATTTTAACGCCGATATTTTAATAATAATATTTTAAATAATTTTATAAATTTATATCGATAACCGTTTAATTAATAACGGTTTAACCGGTAATAATTAAAAATCGAAATAATTTTATTTTTTCGAATTTATTATAAATTTTATATTATATTTAATTACTGGTAATAGTATTATATATTTTAATATTAATATATAATATTTTTAAATAATAATTTAAATAATTTTATACCGGCAAAATTTTTATTGATAACGATTTAACTAATTTCGTAAATTTATACCGGTAACGTTTTTATATCGAAATAATTTTATATTTTCGAATTTATAATAATATTAATATTATATTTAATTATTAATAATAACGTTATACGTTTTAATATTAATATATAATATTACCGGTTAACGGTTTAATTAATTTAATACCGGCGAAATCCTTATTAAATAACGATCCGAATAATTCCGTAAATTTATATTAATAATATTTTTTTATTGTAATAATATTATATTTTCGGATTTATAATAATATTAATATTATATTTAATTATTAATAATAACGTTATACGTTTCGATATTAATATATAATATTTTTAACCGATAATTTAAATAATTTTATAAATTTGTACCGGCGACGTTTTTATACCGAAATAACTTTATATTTTAATATTTATAATAATTTTAATATTATACTTAATTACCGGCGACGGCATTATACGTCCCGATATTGGCATATAATATTTTTAGGCGATAACCCGGATAACTTTGTACCGGCAAAGTCCTTATTTATAATAACCCGAATAACTTTGTAAATTTGTACCGGCGACGTTCTTACAATTCTGTCGATATATAACGGCAACGAATTTAAGCAATCCCGTCGGCCTATAATTGTAACAGACTTAAACAATTTCGTCAACCTGCAATAATAACGGGCTTAAGCAATTTCGTCGACCTGAAATAATAACGGACTTAAGCAATCTCGTTAACCAGTAATGAAAACGGGCTTAAGCAGTCTCGTCGACCTGCATCAATAACGAATCTGAGCAGTCTCGTCGACTTGCAACAGTAACGGACTCAAGCAAAATCGTCGACCTGCAACAATAACAGACTTGAGCAATCTCGTCGACCTGAAATAATAACGGACCTAAACAATCTTGTTAACCAGTAATAAAAACGGGACCTAAGCAGTCTCGTTGACCTGCAACAGCAGCGACCTAACAGTAACGACCTAACGGCAACATCTTAATAGTAACCTTTTAAGCAATTCTGCAACCTCTTAAACAGCGATGTCATAACGGCAATATCTTAACGGCGACGTGCTATTCAGTAACAAGGGCTTGTCGGTCGGCCGGTTAGTTAGGTTAGTTAGTCGATACGATACAGCAACTAACAGAATAAAAGGTAACAACAGAATAACAACTAAATAGCAACAAAACAGCAACAAGATAACGGGACAACAATTGGACAATAACGGGATAACGGCGACCTAAGCCATCAATATGGAATCAAAGAAGTAACGACAATAATGCGGTTCCCTACCGGTCTAACCAAGGTGGGAAGGTTTCAATCTATCAAATATGTTTGGGAAGGTCAAAGTAGCAAGATAACCTGTGTATTAAACAGCAGTGGCAACAGTCTGAAACCTGCTTCTTCCCCTCTTTCTGGGAGCAATCTAAAAGAAACCACCTATATATATAGACCCCGCATCGGACTTTGGGCTAATCGCCGACCCCTCGCACCAGGCTCTGGGCTAGTCGCCTCTAGCACCTGACATATTCGTTTCCTTTTAAGTTTTATCCTTGTTTTTACTTTCTTAAAACTTGCTGCCGGAGCTTCGATCGTCTTTTTTTCTGTTAGTTCTTTTTTTTCCAGTTACCTATTAAAAATACGTTTATCAGCAATAATAACCTTATTAGTATAATTTTAGAAAGGTTTTATCTTATGTACTTTATATATTTCGTCTTTAATTTCTAACTTTAGGTCGTCCTAATAAAGGTAAAATAAGGCGCTTTTCGGTATATAAAAAGTTACTGTAAGACGATTAAATTCCGTTATATATTTAACTGTTGATTTTATCTGCTGGAAAAAGTACAGCTTTTTAACGGCATTTTGCTCTTTATTTAGGTTTTCAAATGAAGTTCGTATTCGTTTTTTTAAGTGTTCGTAGTTATTAAAAATATAATTAGTAAAGTCGGATAATTCGGTAAGGTAATTTTCGAGGTAATCCTTTATAATTGGCTAGAATTATTAAAAACTCTTTTTTGCGAACAGCTAAAAAATGGTTAATACCTTTTAATAATTTTCTCTTAGAAAATTTTCGAAAGATTTGAAATAAAATCTAACTTAAACTAAATTTTTTTATATATTTGTGGTACCGTTATAGGGTTGTAAGGGGGTTAGCTTATAGCTTTTAACCTTTCGCATTCTATAATAAGCAAAAGATAAAATAATGTTTTCGCGGAATTGGTTCGCGCCGAACAAAGGCAATATCGAAAACCTTTGCTATCGAGTAAGTTTAGCATTTTCCCTTTTTACCGTTTGAAGTTTAGTTATTTAGGTACGTAGCTTGTCGTTAATCGTAAATTCTTTTTCTTTACTTTTTAGGTTATCGAATTCTTTTTTTCCTTTTTCGGTTCGTTTTTTTTAAATCTTAATGGTTTTCTTGGAAGCCGGGGAAAGTTATTGTTAAAAAGAAAAAGGTTTTCCTTAAGACCGAGTAATAAGGGGGGCTATGTTGTCGATTAAAGAAAGGACTTTTTTAATAAAGAGTAAAATATTTTAATCCAGTTATTAATTCCTTATTAGCTAATGATAACGATCGGATATGTCGTTTATCTTTTGAACGCCGTTCTGTAATATCGTTTTTATTGGATTTAAGAAAGGTTATGTTTAATTAGACCTTGAACCATTCGTCAGTTATTAATTAAAAAGCTATCAAAATGTAATAAATGTATTATACGACCACCTGGAGGTATAAGCAGTATCCGAAAAGGGTTTTTATTTTGCAGGTAACAATAAAAGGAGAAATAATTTAGTAATTTATTCGTTAAAAAGATTTACGGACTTTTTCCTTAATCGAAAAATATTACTTTTAATTAAAGACTTAAATTAATAACCAAGGAACGAAATTAAGTAGATATTATTTATAAGAAAATACGGAAGTTTTATATATATATTTTTTTCAGTATAACTTCCGTTTAGTTTCTGTAATATTTTTGTAATGTTTCTGTAGTATCTTTGTAGTGTTTCTATGGTATTTCTGTGGCATTTCTGTGGCATTTCTGTGGTGTTTCTGTGGTTTCCGCAGAGACTATTCTTGGTATCGAAGTTTACTCGACCCGAGGTTATTCCCTCTTTTGGTCTCCCGCAGGCAGACGGGAGATCTCAATCCGTAATACGAGGGTGCGACGCTAACTACAAGACTAAAAGATCAGCAATTCCAAACCCTAATTGGGGTTTGAACACCCAAACCCACTTTATAAGAGCGCATGCAACTAGCCTCCAGCTACGTTACACTTCAGCGAATTAGGTATACGCCTAAAGGATAAAAAGGACTCCAAAAAATCTAATAACCATTCGAAGCTCCCTTAAAAACGTTTCGACTTTTCCTTAAATAAAGAGAATTACCTGTTAAGTTAGGCTAATTAAAAACTTTAAAGCAACGCCCTTAACCTTGCACTAGAAAAGATTAGCTATAAGGACGAAATAATGCTAAAACAACTAGCTCAGTTATATTTCGCGAAAGTTATTACGAAAACCTGCAAAAAGGTGCCCTTAAAGTTAATCATAGAGATCAAGAAAAGAACGAAAATATTAAGAACGTTCCGGAAAACTTATGCAGTAACGGGTAAGGCCCGGCGAAAATCCTCTTAGAAAAATTTAAACAAAATCACACACGATAAAAAAACCCGTTCTAGTTCACTACTAAATTTCAAAAGCTCTTACAGGAAGTAAAAAGTTAAAACATAAAACTTATGACCGAAAAACAAATTACCATATTTCTTACTGCTATAAAGAGCAAAAGCTAGCAGCTGATGCAAAACTATGCAGTTAATGCTACGGCAAACGGATTACCCCTTCCAACAACTGATCGTCGATTTCAACAGCAAATTCCATAACTGTACCAACAATAAGAAAAAAAAAACAATAAACGGTCTTACAATGCACAAAAGAGCAAAGAAGGCAACAACAACTCCCGGGACAACAAGCCCGCATAGAATAAAAACGGAAAGCTACTTTGCTTTAACTATGGCAAATACAAACATCTAGCGAAAAACTGCC
>QJNY01000798.1:0-24966 GCA_004155945.1 Monosporascus sp. mg162
CGAGAAGCAGCTTAACCACTTCGACGTGTCCACTGTTTGAGGCTGTATTTAGTGGTGTCCATCCATTGTTATTTGGGATGGTCCAATCCGCCCCTTTCTCGAGAAGCAGCTTGACCACTTCGACGTGGCCATTATGCGCAGCAGCATATATGGGCGTTCGTCCTTCAGTACTTGAAATGTTTACTCTAGCTCCCTTCGTAAGAAGATATATAACCCCAGACATCCATCCTTTTGAAGAGGCAGCAAGCAACGCCGTTCGACTTGACCGATCAATGTGGTTCGCATCTAGTCCCACCGTTTCTATAAGATAGGTAGTTGTTGTTGAAAGCTTAAGTACTGACGCGTAAAACAATGGGTTTCCTGGCTCAGTTTCTCCCTCATACTGTAGCATCTGATCTTGCTGAGCAACGTCGTGATGTTTTCTCCATGATTCCCAGTTCTGATTTCCCGGATGGAACAGTACGTTGATGGGTTGGATAACTTCTGAGTTTGGAACTCCGAGTTCAACGTGCCGATACCATAAACTTGCAGCGTACTCTCGAAATGCTTGAACCATGTCGTTGTCCCTTTCTTGTAGCTGTTTTCCTTTCCAGGTGTTTTGGAAATTCAAATAGCGGAGGCACGTTCTTGCGAGAATGTTATTTTGATCTGCCTCGTACGAGGATCGCAATTTCTCGTTTATGATAAGCTCTGAGCCTTGGGTGAATATATGGCAAAGAATATATTTTCGGACTGAAAAGTGTGTCAGGTGGACAGTCATAAAACCTAAACCCGGATTCGGTCCTGTCCTCCGGGTTTCGACCAGCGACCCACAAAGGTCTAATATACCACGTTGAATGTAATCCTCATCAATAGAATCTGGAAGGTCTTCATTGGAAAGGTCGTCGCAATCTTCATTCAGAATAAGCAAGGCTTCAGTGATCTCAAATATGGTCATTGGGCGTAAGGCAAATGTCGTCCATCTTAGGATCGAAAATGCCCGGCTTCTGACGTCCTCTCGGAGGTTGGTGATCCGTTCCCAGTTGCGATCATAGATATGTTCAAGCTTTTTAGGAGCTTGATCGACAACCCGCTGAAGTTGCTTCATATTATTCCAAGAGCTTACGCTCAAATCATCCTTTAGTGCTTCGATTCCCATGAACATCGATTCGTACCGATCAACCATTCTGAGTGAGAGATCCTCTCGTTGTTTCTCACTTTTATTGGTCAGTGTTTGGTTGACAATGCTTCGAGAGAATAGGATAGCGTCGGGCCTAACATCCTTAGGCCGAATCTGAAGCTCGAGGAGGTCCCATTCTGTATCACTGTCCTTTACGCTCAAACCTTGTCGAATTTCTCGTACATCGCGACTGACGACCATAACCCGCGATTTCGTTCCCAAGACGGCCTGCTTAAGAGACGTAAGAAATCCCAACAGAGATTCCTTATAGGCTGACCTGCAGTCATATCCCTTCCCAGCACACTCATCGAGGCCATCGACGACGAATATACAGTGTGGTATATTGTGGGCGATGATTTCGAAGAGTTCCTTAATGTCTGTTTTCGATGCTATAGGGCCGTCGCTGGTTCCTAATCTTCCCCGTGCCAGGTTGAATGCTTGCTGACTTTGGGCTATAGTCTGAGAGATCCAGGACCTTATAACGATGAGAGGGTCTTCCCGGCTTTCCGATTCAGACGAAACGAAGAAATATGCCAAGGGAGAGTTGGGAAAAGTCGATGATAAGTGTCGAATTATCCTTGCGCATAGGATCGTCTTTCCGTATCCGGCAGGCCCGTTAACCCATAGCAGCTTTGCGTTCTCCGACGTTGGGGATTGCCATTGAAGGAACTCGGAACGGTCCAAGATCCAATCACAGGTGCCCTCTACCCTTTTGTGGACAAAGTGGTCATACAGTCCATTGGTGTAATGCGTATCGAGCCACTCGTCGAGCGCTCTCCGATTTTCAACTTGACCGCTTAGCGTTAGGGTGGAACATAGGAAAGAAAGCCTTACTCTCCATTTGTTCCTCTAACTCAACGAGGATCTTTTGGACATCAGAACGCCAAAAAGCACCTCCTTCGTGGACGTCTACATTTCGTTAGGAACATCAATGATGGTTTGTGGGACATACCATTAAAGGATGTCAAATCCGTATCCCGTTCTCTTGTGGTCATCCGATCCGCGGTCCTGGATTTATTAGGCGGAACCAAGTCATGGAGTTTCTGGACCAAGGCATCGAATGACTCGACTAAAGCAACAAATCTCGCCTTGCCACCAACGGCCCATCCGATCCTGCTCCTTTGCGAAGTTGCACCCTGAAACTTCTGTAGTTGCATACGCCCTTTAGGGAGAACATTTTTGTCCTGTGGCCTTGAGTTTAAGGGGTCGTCATCGATAGTACCGTCGATTGTTTTTATGCTTTGTAAAATGCGGTCGACTGCCGAGCGCACGAAGGGGTCATCTAGGGCTTTGTGGTGGTCTTTCTGTGTGCCTTGATCGATACCTACGCTTTGGCCCCATTGCCGGAATCGAACCCTGTCGGCCACGAATCGAGCGATAAGGGAATCCGATTCGACTCCAAAGTCCTTGTAGGCGTTTACCCTTTCAACGATATCTAGGCAGCTGCTGAACAGGCCAGCGAGTCCTACAATTCCAACAGCTAGCCCCGTAGGTTCCATAATTGAGGCTACCTGTTATAATGCGATAATAGCCTGGATAACGATACGAAAGATACAGCAGCTATGTCGTTACAGGCCGCTTTGATCATTAAATGGCATTGATAAGAAACTATTGTATCCTTAAGCCGTGCGTCACTTTTTCGTATTGAGAGGGGGAGTAAAAAAAGAAGAGAGAAAGTGGCTAAACTTCCAGTCACTTGAGGAGAGCCTTAGGTGACCAAAGCTGACGTGTTAGGGTAATTACGGCCATTGGCTGACTGGCAGGCGCAGATTTCTGCAGGGTGTGGTAGGACGAGGACATCGCCACACTCGTGCCGGCAGTATCCTCGCCAATAGATTTGAACATAGGCGTACGTTGAAACGTGGCATGCTGTAAATGGGGCGAAAAGTTGCGATCACTAGTTAAGACCTAGAACTTTATGATGGGGCTATAGTATCGGATCAAACTGCGGTACGAAATTAAAATACGAGCAACATAAAGGTGATTCTTTTATATTATCCCATATATAGTGCGGAACCGTTGATAATTAAGATGGTGAGCACACGACCGCACCTCTTCCAGGGGACCTTTATTGACATTTTAAGCTGATCTGATCACGCGCCGTAGGCCTAATTAATTCCCCGCGTTTAGTGGAGCATCGCATGAAAAACGGGGTTGGTGTTGTTCTTTTCCCCGCCCCCACCTCCCTATCGATTAATTACTTTGTCGGATCTAGAACGCCTTGGCATAGCTATTCTTCGGACTAGCGGCTATCATTTTGCGCTTTCGCCACCCCGGTGGTAGCCGCATCTCTTGGCTATAGCTGTTTTTCTGTGTATATAAGGAGGGCTCGCTACTCTCATTTTCTATCTAGGACCTTCTGGAGGTCAACCTGACAATTCATCCTTCTTCAGTCATATATGCTTCAGTGTGTGATCCAGGGTCTCATATACTTCCACGACAAGAACCAAAAGAAGGGGAAGGTAAGGGCGTTTACTCCTTCCTAATTGTGCTTACCAATGGGCAACCTGCCATCCTATGAGACCCTGACATCACACACTGAAGCATCTGCGACTGAAAAGGATAAATTATCAGGTTGACCTCCAAGAGGTCTTAGAAAGAGATGGTAGGGAAGCCTCCTTAAATACACATAAAAACAGCTGCGGCTGAGAGAAAGCTGTACCAGAACGCATAAAGCACTCTCTCTTCAGTAGATAATCAAACTAAGCCAAGGCTTAGCCTAATTGATCGCCTTCAGCTGGGCCTGACACATCCAGTCATTTCCTATAGCGTCTGTACGTCCGGATTCGCATATATCAATTCGCCTCTAGATAGCACAGCCTCGTGTCAAACTGATAAAGGTGCGTTATGAGACCCTGGATCACACACTGAAGCATATATGACTGAAGAAGGATGAATTATCTGGTTGACCTCTAAGAGGTCCTAGATAGAAACAGAGGGTATTGAAACCTCCTTATATACACAGAAAACAGCTGCGGGTGAGAGAAAACTGTACCCGTGATGCGATCAGCAGACTCCGTTAGTAGCTGTGCTGCCTAAGCTAAGGCTGAGCTAACGGACTTAGTCTTCAGCTAGGCCTGACATGCGTCGAACTACCAACTATCATGGCGTTGGAAAAATTCTCTACTCACCCATCCCTCCGTTACATCGTTTTAGGACCATCATTATCATCATTCCCACTCCGATGTCACGCTTTACGTCGAAGATCGTGGCAATATGGCTGAGCCTGGACTTCATGGTATTTTCGACAGTGACAAGGATGGCCCGGGTCATTGCATCGCGGAGATAGAGTAAGCCCTGTCGATTAGTCTCTGCTGGTGATTGGCCTTAATTACTTCTCTTTTGTAGCCCCGTCCATCCTGGCATCAGCTAAGCCTGTTAGGCTATAGCACCCGTCCGTATCCCATTAATTCTTACCTGTAACGCTTGTTTCAACCGCCGAAATATTTACTTTCCCGGCGTCGCATAGACCTTCCAATTTGGGCGCCGCGTTTGCTTTACTTTGTTTTCCATACACTTATTCGAACGGTACGATTATCGGCCGAGAAACGAATAAACTTTATCTTTTGTTTTTAAATAAACTTTATCCCCCGGGTTTTCCTATATTAGCATTATTATATTTATCTGATTTGGTTTAGGGCGGCGTGTAACCTGTCCAGTGCCACGTCCAATTCCGTACGTTCCTGTCCGAATTCTTCCAGCCCTGCTTCCGTCTGATAATTGCTCTTTCTATGGTGGGTATAAGGACCTTGGTCATGCATAAGCTCCCCAAGGTCAGAAGGACAACGGCTTATACTTTGCTGCGGACCCCCTTAAAACCCCTGAATCCCAATGTTACGGCCGGGCTAGTTAACCCACTATTAGACCTAGTCATAGGGTTTATGTTAGCAGTTATATCGTGGGACTCTAAACAATAATGTAAACTAGTTACGTCTGGTAATAGCAGATAACCCAAGGTGATCTGGGTAACCAAGTTGTATTATAAGCTGGTTTTATCTGGCTTATAGGAGAGGTAACGAGCGTTATATATCTCCCTGATTTTTATTGCTTATCGTTGCTCAGTAGTGCTCAGTAGATTCCAGCTGAGCACCGGTTACTTGACATGGGTCGGTGCGATCCTAGATTTTTGGCCTGACCTTTTTTGAGGCCAAGGCTCGTTGGGCCATAATACCTAATGTCTATTAGCGACGAAGTTGGCCGAACCCGCATCTGTATGCTTTGATAAAGGGCTAGGAGGCCTTGCAACGATCCAAGATCCCGGTGGTACATAATTGGGTCTTGGTATATTGTGATTTATCGCTGCGGTATATCAAGCGAAAGGTGGCTTCGTAGGAACGAGTATTTTTTAGCGATTTCTAATAGCAATGATCTGTTATGGCCGGTCGCTGCCAAGTTAATTTAGACATTGAAAAGCGGCGAGTGTCTCTTATAAAAAATTTTTTAAAAAAAATAAAAAGACCGTAGAGGTTTGGAGTGCCAGATCTCAGCTTAAGCCAGGGTGGACATAGAGGCCATTGCGGTGGGGTTCAGTAAGGTTGGCGGGGTTAAGTAATGATGTTAGGGAATATTGTGGTTCTGTCTGTGCGTGTTGCTACGTGGCCTGAAATGGGGCAGCCAAAAACGGTGGCAGGGAACCGATGGTCCTTGCACGCCAGCCCCATCGCCTCATAGTTCAGCTATCCAGCGGAAGCGAGAGATCATTTCCCAACTGTAACATTTCCTTAGCTTAATTGTGACGGCTAGGCTAATTATCCAACTATTAAACCTAAGCGTACGGGTTTATGTTGGCAGGAGTACGGTGGGACTCGAGAGCAATAAAGTAACTTAGTCACGTCTCGTAATACCAAGGGTGTCTTGGGTAACGAAGTTGTATTGCAAGCTGTCGCTATCTAGACTATGGAACTAGTGAGCGTATATATCCTTCTTCTGTTTGTCTGCTTTTACCGTGGTCGATTGTGGTCGAAACTGGTTGAGTCGACTTTGTTCGACCAGCTTGCATCACGTGACCTGTCTTTGGAAGGACGGGGGAACCCTCGTTCTTGGCCCGACCGTTTCTTGCAGCCTTAGTGTGGTTAGGTCATATGTGACGAACTATGGGCTTAACCAACTATTAAACCTAAGTCGTACGGTTTATATTGGCAGTGATACCGTGGGAACTGAGCAATAAGGTGATAGTCACGTCTGGTAATAGCAGATGTAGATCTGGGTAACCAATTGTTGAATTGCAAGCTGGTGCTATCTAGACTACGGGAGTAGGGAACATTTATATCCTATGTTATTTTCTACTGCTCAGTACCGCTCAGCTCAGTCTCCGCTGAGCAATAGCAAGTGGTGCTCTCCTGTGATCTTTTAGGCTCAACTATGCTCACTGGTGCTCAGTGCCTCCTCCACTGAGCACCCCCTGGTTACGTGACCTGGGTCGGAGTTGTCTTCACTGCTTGGCCCGACCGTTCGTGGAGGCCTTCCCAATCAGCCCGTAACATCATAACATTAATGTTGTACGTCATGATATAAAGTTGATAATACTGGAAGGGCTTTCCATATAAGTGGCGATAAAGTAGTTTCCAAGTGAAAATCTCCAACTGGAAAATAGCACTCTATTTCATCCAATAATAAAGTAACGACCCACTAAAGTACCTAAAACAACAAAGGCGTAGAGTGGGAGGGCAAAAAATGGCCTACATGGTCTGTGCCCAAACTTTATTTTAGTGCAGAAGGGGTGACACCAATTTTGCAAGCATCTGTTGTTACGGCTGCACCATACCGCTACACCACCAGGGCAAAAGATCGGTGGAATGATCGCAATCGTGGCAATCATCTTGGTGCTTACAGCCGTATACATGCTGGAGCCTGTACGGTACCCCCGAACCGTAACATCTGTATAAAGTCTATTATGCACTTTTTAACTTATTATTTCCGTGTTGATTAAGGGATGGAAAATGGAAGGGTATAGAGAGGTGTAGAAGACGCATTAGCTGGTTTCCTAGCCTTTGCCGCCTTAAATAGGGATGGGCCCACTTTTCCGGATGTAACCTCTGGGTCCTAGAAAGAGGGCACCGAATCTGGGTCCCTGCGGGCTGTTCCAAAAATGGGGCCTTTATAAAAAGAAATTAAAAGGTCAATTTAATCTAATCCCTTACAGCAGAAATGGCCAAAGAAGATGGCTTCAGTAAGGCAGAGCATTGTTGAACTTAGCCGGCTTAGGCAGGAATGCCGGAAGGTGCTCTCTGAGCATATTTGTAAGAGCAAGCCGGTTTTCGGTAAAGGCCAAACTAACTTTAATAAGACCACAGGTTAGGTGTTCAGATAGAACCGTCGGAAATCCGCCTTAGCCCCCGGGCGATAGATCCGTACGCTTGGAAGTTCGTCCCAGGAAAGGAGGAATTTTTACGCCAGATATTCGCCAAAAAAGTTAAGCGACCATTCCATTGGTGCTTACAGACTACTTCGCGAAAAAGTTGGTATAACTTTTGAAGCTATTTTCAAAACGCCTTTAAACCCCACTTCTGATATGTGCATATCAGTATGT
This sequence comes from Monosporascus sp. mg162, assembly GCA_004155945.1. Classification (NCBI taxonomy): domain Eukaryota; kingdom Fungi; phylum Ascomycota; class Sordariomycetes; order Xylariales; genus Monosporascus; species Monosporascus sp. mg162. The sequence continues at coordinate 7,689 of QJNY01000798.1, forward strand.
CAGAACCTCAGATCTAAAAGACTGTTGCTTATTCAGATTACAGTTCAAGTCGACAGAAATGAACTTTACTTCATAGATAACTGAGCTGAAAGAAAACAACGCACGGCTTTATTAAGAGTTGTGTAAGTGGAGAAACAAAGCGAATGAAGAATCGGAAAGCAGAAGAGAAATGGAAAAAGAAATTCAACAATTGCAACAAAGCTGCCAACAACTTCAAGACCAGGTTCAAAATTATGAAATTGATATAGAATACCTTAGAAGCGGTATTTTGAAGTGCTATCAAGGCTGGGATTGGATACTTCCGATGCTGACAGATCTAAAGACGGAGGTGTCAATTTATACTGGTTAGGACTAAAAATCCTTTCGCAGTGGATACTTAAATACATTACGTGGCTTGTTCCAATCACCAATTCTGTTTTGCGCGCGCGACCAGCCGCTCAGACAAGGTGCTTCGCCTGTGCAAGTTAGTTGATTTCACCCCCCAACATTCACAACCACAACTAGGGGACTTCAGGGCGGTTCAGTGGTTACTACGCTGAAAAGCAGCTGGTCGCATATTTTACCTACAACCACCTGTTCTTGCACCGCGAGCCGAGCGTCCCTAAGGAGTCGGAGGATGAGATTTCGATCTCGAGGCTCACCCTTGGAAAGTTGACGGATGAGGAGCTAAAGTAGCGTAGAAGTAAACTGGCGTCGTAGAATAGGAGTATCTTTTTTAGTCATCAACTCCCCCGGAACAACCTTATCCCGGAGACCCCAATATATCGAGAGCTTCCTAGCTACAGCTCCCTAGAGCTCAATTCTAGTCAGATAATTATCACTTTCCACACCTTATGCGGCCTCATCTTCCGATTAGCTTAACTGTGACAACCGGTATAAAGGGAGGAAGAGAGGGTATATAAGGTAAAGGTTGGGGGGTTGTGGAAGGTATGTTCGAATATTCTCTTTTACGGTAACCACCGAAATAATGGACAACCATATATGCTATGACTACGATGTATCAGAGAATGGATGGTACGTTAGGATTAATTATGAAATTACAATATCGTTGGTTACATTTGTTTCAATGAAATGCGCTTGAATATAAGGAATTTTAGGCGGCTAAAGTCGCTGTTAACGAAACTTGCATTAACGTCGGGAATAGCTTGTTCCAAAACCTTTATCTGGCGGCATTGTAGGGTCATATGACACTAACAACTTATAATGTGTTTCTTATCGATTTTCTATGTCCAACCATTTACCCGTGCCTGAATGGAACGCTATAATGTAGCAGGAAACGTAAGCCGAAGCGGAGCTTAGTAAGATGAAACTGGTATCACCTAATTTAAGTAAGTTTGCTTGTCGGTATCTGGACTAGGATTTCCTTTTGGGTATTCCTTGGTGTTGAACATTTATTTCTAAGAACCCTTTATTTAGGAAATATCTACCGAAAACATTCAGTGAGAAAGGGGGAAAAAAATATTAACTTTAAAACCTTTTTAGTTTAGTGTTTATAACCCTACGACTCTATCATGCGAGATGTCTCGTACAGTCCTACCTAAAACAGATTAAAAAAATTGGTAACTTTTGGAGCCAATATGCAGAAATGGAAAAGAGCTTATGCTGTGGCGGGTATAAGTTAGATAGCTTACTTCAAATCCAAGGCTCCAAGTCGGCCCAAAGCTGGCATCTTACTCCTCGCCCACCTTCCCAGGCCGACCCTTTAACGATCTCAAAGATCACATCCAACGAGGTTGTTGAGCTACCATTACTAGGCATAAACTGGATAAACAGTAAATTGATCCCAGGAATAGATAAAAAACCGATAACTAGGATGCTACCAGTTATCTTCCTGTTCGGCATTTAGTCCCTACCTACCTCGCCTTCCTATTGCGGCCAAGTATCCTTGCCTGCTGCCGCAACATCTTCCCCCTAATAGCGTTAACCTGTAGCAAGCTCAAAGTTGGGTCGCCGTTTACGATAAAGTTGCCCTATACATACTGAAACGCCTTGCGGAAAACTTCGCTTATGCCTGCATCCGACTTATCCGGCACCGCGATTATCGGGCTGATATCGTCGCCATGGAGCCCTGGGGGCACCGAGTACTGGAAATGCCATGCTCTATGGAATTCTTTGCGGGCGTATGCATCGGCGATCCAATAAGATGGACATACAAACGTGGCTTTTGCATAAAGATTAAAAGCAGCTTGTTGCCAGCCGGTGGCGAACTGAGAACTTGTCGTCGAGAAGGGGGCATTTAGGCCATTGGTATCGGCGAGTATATCGCACGCATTCTCGGGAACGGCGTAAACGTTAAGGATTTTGGTAGCATTTTGCTTACTAAAAAGGGGATAATTGTTAAGCAGCCAAGCTTTCAAAGCGAGGCAGTTTGTAATATTTGGTGGGACGAATAACGGCTTTTCGTTAAGGTTGTTAGAGGAGATTATGTGAATTCCGTTAATTTCGCTTCCTGTCAGAAGCCGACTTGACGGCCGCTCTTGGATTGACGTGCCATCCGTTACGGGTGTAAATGCCCAATGGCCGTAGCGGCCCGTCGTGCTTACGGAGTCGCTTGCGCTCTTCAGCACGGCGGTATCTGCGGATACCAAGTAATCGAAAACGGAACTATTGGCGGCGATTTCGTCTATCAGACAGCCCGCTTCATTGGCAAAGCGATGATACGACTTTGATGGCTGGGAATCATCGTAATTCCTAGACAGGGTCAGAAAATATCGACTTATAGTTTGATGCGATACGCAATCGCTTACCATTGCGCGGGAAGATAAGGGTTAGCCGAAATAATTTTCTGAAATAGGGCGTTGCCATTACTTTTTCCATTTGCCAACCTTAATAGCATAACAGCACCAGCACCAGCGGACTCGCCGGCAATTGTTACCTGGTTCGAGTCCCCCCCAAACCGCGCGATAAATTTCTGGACCCATTGTAGTGAAGCGTACATATTATGAATGCCGGCGTTCGGTACGGCTAATCTTGCGAGCTCGGCGGACGACAAAAATCCGAATGCGCCCAGTTTGTGCTGAATTACCACGACTATAAAAGAATTGTTACTGGTTTGGATTTATGCCGAAAAATCGTACGCCGCGGCACCCCTAACCCCATATCCTTTACTGTTTGTTAATAAAGGTTTCTTCGTCTAACCGGGCCAATAATCGTTATCTTCCTTTGCTCGAAGGTAAATTGGACAATCGTTATCGTTGCAGGCCGAAAAATGGAGAAATTCGTGCCTATTAACAAAGTCCTATTTAGGGGTTTCGGTTTTGAAGTATACCACCCGTTCTGGGAGTTCGCTGGATTCAGGGGTCTTCTGCCCGTAGTTACTAAATTCTGGGCGCATCTGGCCATATTCGTGGTGTATTTCGCGCTTCTGCACATCTAAATGGATGATACTTGCAAGTTCTAGCTGTTTGATTTTGGCAAATCGGGCAACGCTCGTACTCTGGGTCGCCGTTTGGTTCACAATAAATCGTCGCGATAGTATATTCCTACTGGGAAAAGGTAAAACTAATTTCTTTCTTTTCTTCGCTTTTACTATCTGTTTTTTATTCGGCCGTTCGGGCCTTTTTTTAAGAAATCCCTTCCTTCCTAAAGTTCTTCTTAGTTAAAGAACGATATTCGTTCTTATAATAGCTTTTTTTTGGCACAGTTAAAGTATTCAACATTCGATTTATCCTTTCTAGGCTCCCTGGAAATGGTATTCGCTTTTTTCTAGGTCCTGTTCTTATTTTTACTTCTTTAAAACTTGCTGCTGGAACTTCGATCGTCCCTTTTTCTATCGGATCTCTTTTTCTCCAAGTACCTTTCAAAGGTACGTCGATCGGCAATAATGGTTTTGTTAATATAATCCTAAAAAGGGCCAGTTTTGGGCATTTTATACATCTTATCCTTAACTTATAATTTCAGGCCGTTATAAAAAAGATAAAATAATACGCTTTCTGGGAAATTAGAAACTGATATAAAGCGATTAAATTTAATCGCATATTCGGCTACTAACTTGGTTTGCTGGAAAAAGTATAACTGTTCGACCGCATATTATTCTTTGTCGGAATTTCCAAACAAAGCTCGCATTTTTTCTTTAAAATATTTATAATTACCGAAAACATAATTAATTAAGTCGGAAAATTAATTAAGGTAATTCACAAAGTAATCGTTTATAATAAGTTCGGACCACAAAAGAACTTTTCCGGCAAGCAGCTGAAAAATAGCTATCACCTTTTAATAATTTTCCGTTAAAGGATTTTCATAAAACTTAAAATAAAGTCTGGCCTGGACCAAGAATCCTTCCACATCTGTAGTACCGTCGTAAGGTTTTAAGGGGGTTAGCTTATAACCTTTAACCTTTGGCATTTCATAATAAGCAAGGGGTAAAACAATGTTTTCGCGGAATTAATTCGCGCCAAATAAAGGCAATATCGAAGACCTTTACTATCGAGCGAATCTGGCATTTTCCCTTTTTACCGCCTGAAATTTAATCATCAAGGTACGCAGCTTATCGTCAATCGTAAATTCTTTTTCCTTACCTTTCGGGCTGTCGGATTCCTTTCCTTCCTTTTCCGGTTCGTTTTTTTGGACCTTAATGGTTTCCTTAAAAGCCGGGAAGGATTATTGCAAAAAAGAAAAAAGTTCTCTTTAAGACCGAGTAATAAAAACGGCCATGTTGTCGATTAAAGAATTAAAAAAAGAACTTCTTTAATAAGGGGTAGGATATTTTAATCTAAATATTAATCCCTTACTGGCTAATAATGGTAATCGGATATGTCGTTTATCTTCTGAACGCCGTTTTATGATATCGCCTTTACTGGGTTCAAAAAAGCTTATGCCTAACTGGGCCTTAAACTATTCGTCGGCTATTAATCAAGAAGCTATCAAAATATAACGAACCTGTTATACGACCACCTGGAAGTATAAGCAGTATCCGAAAGGGGTTCTTGATTTGCAGGTAACAATAAAACGAAGAATAATTCAAAAGTTTATTCGTTAAAAAGATTTGCGGACTTTTCCTTTAATCGAAAAACAATGCCTTTAATTAAAAACTTAGATTAATAGCTAAGGAGCGAAACTAAGTAGGTGCTATTTACAAGGAAACATGGAAGTCTTATATATCCTTTCCCTCCAGTATAACCTTCGTCTGGTCTCTGTAGTGTCTCTGTGGTGTCTCTGTAGTGTCTCTGAGGTGTCTCTGTGGGCTCCGCAGAGACCATTCTTGGCACCGAAGTTTACCCGACCCGAGGTCATTCCCCTTTTGGTTTCCCGCAGACAACGGGAGATCTCAATCCGTAACAACATAACAGTTACTCGATAATTTTCGGGCCGCATTTGGTGCTAGCCAGTTAGAATGTTACCGCCTAGTTCGCAACAACTAAATTTTACAAGGAATGCGCAAAGTTTTATCGGATTATCTAGCTAAATAATTGGCTGAATCTGAAAGGATTACTTATAGATTTGACGAGTTAGCGAAGCTACTGCTAACCGACCTTGAAGAAAAACAACGGGTTATTCGAAAGCTTTATACGGAACGCGAACGGCATTTCGCTATCATTTAAAACTTCCAAAATCAACTAGGGTATGCAGATAATACAAAAAGGCAGGCAGAATTCGAACCAGCTAACCCTTTACGTAAAGAGGAGTCCTAATTAGCACTTCCTCAAAGCGAGGGCGTAAAGGGAGATACCGTTCCTATCGCCTTAGAACCCAGCAAAAAGCAGCCAAGAAAAGAGCGTAAGCTAAGGGTTTAGGCTATGTCTAGCAATAATAGCATCGAATACTGGTAAATGGAAGACATTTGGACATAGTCGTAAAACCTCGGGAAGTAATTTCGTAATTATTATTTGAGCCAAATAGAGAAGGAAATAAAAAGTAGGAAAATGCATGAGATAAGGATTGGGGGGGGTGAATTGGGGGATGGAAGGATGAATTAAGAGATAGAGGGATCAATTAAGGGATGAAATGACGAAGTAAGGGATGAGATAAGTGAGGAAGCGATGAAGGGATAAGGTAAGGGGTAAAGGGATGAATAAAAGGATGGGGCCGAAGTAAGAGGCGAAGTAAGGGGTTAACGAAGGGGCGGAGGGACGGAAAAGAAATGAATTATCCGCGAAGAAAACGGTTTAACTATAAGCTTGGACTAGATAAGAAGATACCTAACTAATTTTACAATTAAGACAGTTTATTATCTAATATCTTTTGCCAATTTTATATGCGTTGCCAGCCATATAAGAATTTGTCCGTAAACGATTAAACGCTTAAATATTAAATCGTTTAAACTTTATTTGCCAACATTACTGTAGAAGGATAAAAATTACTTATTAACATAGTTACTTGACTCGTTATTATGCTTCGTTACCGCGATTCCAAATTCAAGGGCCTTTTACGAAAAATTCATAATTAAAGCTCCCGTAATCCGATACGTCCTAATAATGACTGGGTAAATATCGGAAACCCAGCTGCGCGAAAAAAAGCTTAAAACCGGATTGCTCAACGAAAATACCGTACGCTGTACTTGCAAGTGTGTATTAAAATGCGGCCGCCCTAATAATTCTACAGGTTATATGGTTAGAAAACGCTTAGACGACCCTGAAAACAGTCCCCCGAATAGCTTATCCGTAACCCAACTAAAGAAACATGGATCTGCTAGCAAAGTTATTGCTGTAAAGCAAAACCCGACTAAGGCAACTGCTCCTTAGGTTACGCAGCTTCTAGATTTTGGAACGAATGATAACCAGGCTTCGACCCTTTATTTGCTAGCCCATTCGCCGACTCCACAACTTCATCCGCCGCTAATTCGTACAGACTTATTATACCATCCTCCCAAAGAAATATTCGCAGGTTTGGCTTTTCCCCGTTCTGAGCACTTTGGTGTTATGAACTTTGGCGATCCCGATAACTTCGGCAACGCTATTATGAAGGGTTATGTTCCGGAAAGCGCTTCTGCAATGGGCCATCCTTTAATAGGCTTTGCTGATGCTTTAGGTATACATACAGATGGATATATTGACGAGAATACGCAGCCGCCGTCTTTTATAATCCACGTAATAGCTAACCGAAAGCATTAACAGTAGTCGTTTTAAAGGGCGGCGAATGAGGTTAAGGCTCAATCATGGGGTAGTGGAGATCGGATCTAGATATCAGACTGTCAGGTTTCATATATGGGGGATGGGGCTACCTTGCGGCGGAGGCTTTAAAGGAGTAGTTTTATATAGTAGCGAGAACACCCTTTTATAGTTAAAAGAGGCTAAGAGATTAAGAAATTATTCAGCCTTACCCATACTATCCATCTACATGGGAAATCGCCGTTATATTTTAGCACTTAATTTAGAATGCTCATACATCCCAGCTGCTGTTTTTATATCCGTGGCGGAACAAGGCTTCCTTTGTCCTGCAAGCAACACATTATGCTCACCTACTACTTACCCTTTGCCCAGGCTAAAGCAAGATTAGCTCTGGCGTAATTTTCACACAGGCAATTCGGAAGTCAAGATCTGTAAACATAATTAGGTGTGCGTGTTTGCGACCTTTATTTAAAGTAACAGGACCATAAAATCTAAAAAAGGCAAAAAGTGTTATCTTTATTAGAAAAGAAGTAGTATTTCATTAATCTTTTAACATCGATGTTTTAGTAAGTCCGACGTCTTTTTCTTTTTAGAATATCGAGATATGCTTTGGCCTTCTTTTTTTTATGGTCCGGTATACCGAAAACTGCCATAAAGCCTTGTAACAATATAAGCTTGCCTATCGAAAATGGCGACTTACTAATATTGCAGGGTTCGGAAGCGTCCTGCTTTAAGGTTATAACGAACCTATTATCGGTATTCAGCTCCATTCGCTTTCGAAAGTTCCCGTCGCTATCAAAGCTGCCCTTTTCGATAACTTTTATTACTGGGCGGCCGTCGATCTAGAACTAAGCTGAATTACTGGACAAGCAATCTATGAGTAATGGGAAAGCTGGGTCGTTATGCCGTATGGAGCATAAGATCTGACCGGTTCTTGTATGTTTCCCGCCGGATCGTTGCAGGATGGATTTTAGTTTAAAATAAAACAGGGACGTTATAAAATACCGCGCTACCTTATTAATTTTAAGGGAAAGGGATTTATCCTTTTTAACTTTTGATTTTAGCTTAGGGATGTTATGGACGTTATCCAGCTTAGGTTTATTATTATGAAATTAGATATTAAGACGGTAATATTTCGGGTATGTTTAAAAAATTTGCTTTATTTTTCTGTTTCTTATTTTTTTACAGAATAAACGGCATAGTTTCGGAAATGCCTTATTTTTCCAGAAATTCCGAGAATTGGCGGTAAAGAAGTCGTTCCCGGGCTTCGGTTTGCCAGTACTTAGTGATATAACAAAGTCCGGCTCCTTAGCAAGTCGAAAAACCGCTGATATTGCGGCGCGCGCCGATATGACAGGATTATTTTTAAGTGGTCCAGGATTTCGCAATATGCTAACACCGAGAATGTACTTGGGCGGAAAGAACCTGGAGAAAGCGTTAAGATATAAGGTTGAGAAGTGTTTACTTAAAGGGATCGTTACGTACTTAGGTATAGCGGAAGCGGCTCGGGCATTGAAGCGCGTTAAATACATAGTAAGAATTAGAATCGACAAAGGATATATATTTCCTATAAAGGCACTTTCGCGAACCTATTTTTTGGTTTTATCCAATAATCTAATCCCAATTAATTCCGTGATTTAAATAACGTTTTAAAGAGCATTTAAAGCTTTGGGCATACCGTAGTGGTTATTGCACTTCCCTATACCGTTATAATTAGAAAAAACTCGATACGTCGGCTTATCGTTTGCTGTTGCTACCGGCAGCCCGACGAGCGTCCCAGTAGCGGTAGCCTTCGAGATGTTTAGAATGCTCCTGTCGATGCCGAATACCTGTTTCAAAGTTTCCTCGATATTTTTCGACGGGTACAATCTATTAGTAAAGTACGACGTAAGGAGCTCGATAAAATGAAGCAAAAAGGGAAGTGGCTGAAAAGTGTTAACAAAGTGCATTATTAAAAAGCTGAACACTTAAGGGAAAAACGGCACGTTCAAGATTCTTCGCTTCTAAAAAACACGGCTAGCCAACGCCTTAAAAGTTACGATCGATTTTTTAACGGAAAAGCCGTTAAGAAATATGTCTGCAACAATCAACCCCTTTAAGTTTGTCAGTATAAGCATATACGGTTTAAAGAAGCGAAGTACCTAAGTTAATTTCAAATGTTACTTTAAAAAACCGTTAAAAAAGTATGGGTAATCTGATTTGATCCTTTATAAGTTTCATGATACTTAAAGATACGGCTTTTCGTATACCCCCACCATTAATACAAAGGACCCCAACGCCAGCTATAGGGGAATGCATCCGGATATATACATTTTTGGGCATTTCGGCTTAACAAAGGAAGTACCTTTTGATTTTAAACACTTAAAAGTTATCCTCGGAACATTAGCCAAATACTCGGACGCAGTTCCTACAGATTATATGCTCGCAATAAACATTATACGAAGGCCTGCGCCGCAAGCAAGCAAAGCAAATGCTGCTGTTACGAATATTAAGCTAGCTTAGCTTATGACGACTGAAATTGTTAAGGTGGATTTCTACTGAAAGTTTTAATCTCTGCATTAACCGTTTTACGTATTATTCGAAATATCTTTTAATCATGCCGATAAAGCCGCTTCGGAATATTACGTCTTTAAATCTTTCGAACGCCATAACCCGGTGCTTGCTTAAATTGGTAAATACATCCTTATATAAGACTTTTAATACCTTTCCAGAAGCAAAATTTGTACTACGAATTAGGTAGGCTTAAACTAATAAGTAAAATTAACATACAGTAAGCACCCGGGGGTAATTATCGAAACAAAAGCTAAATGCTATAACCGGAACCGCGAATATCGTTAACTCGGTGGAAGATTTAATATGCTCCAGGAAATTTGATAAATGTTCTTCCAGGTTTTCGGCTATAGGGTTAAATATTCGAAAAGATTTAATAAAATCAAAAAGGTTGCTTAAAGTACTAGAAAAATGTTTACAGGCATTATTAAAGAAGGCGGCGAAATAAGTTGCAAAAAAAAAAAAAAGCGATTGTATGTCTTGCCTATATTTCCGTACTTAATCCGAGCTGGTTATTAGGCGTTTTTTAAAGGGCCTATAACGTGCCTCGATAAATATAAAACTATCTGGAAAAAGCGCGATTACGTCAATCGCCGAAATCTGGTTAAACGGATTCTTTTTTGTTACTTTCCTTATCAACCTAAGCAAGGCTGTTATAACTTCCAGTTCGCTTTCCGCGCCGACTGGGATTTTCTTAGTTACGATAACCACCTTTAGGCGCGTATTAACGGGTAATGTCGATAGATAGTTATGTTCTAGCCATGCAGCCAAATAGCGTACAGCATGCTCGAACCCCTCCAGGTCGTCGCAGAAAAAGCAAAAAACGTTGGCAAACGAAGATAAAAGCCAGGCGTAAACATTACCTATAAACCCACCCAAAATAACCCCTTTATTTAGCCTTTTCACTTCTTTTATTGTTATTTCGTAACACTTGTCAGTTAAAATCCTTCCTCCCGGTTTTTTTTGCAGAAATCTCCCTCTGCGATAAGCAAAGGAGTTCCAAAAATGCTCGAAGGATCCATGTAAAGGTGTATTTCGGTCGGACCTCGTTTGATGCTAAACCCCCGAATCCTCCTTACGCCGAAGAGTTTTCGTAAAGCGACCGTTTTGGCTGCATTTCCGATTAGCATAAGTAAGCTCGGTTGTTAAATATCGGCATCAGAAATATAGGTTATAATGGTTTGTAACCTGTCCGATACTAAAAGATCGATATTATTACCCCGGAAGCAAGGACTTAGCCACAAAGTATGGTTGCATTTTTTCATAGTTACGAGACGTTGTTTGTGCGAGAAAATAATCAAATCCAAGCTGTTAACATCTAATTATATACCTTGCAAATCAAGGCCCCGGATTTGGGCACGTCTCTGGATAACACCAAAACAAGGGTGGCACCATGCCGCGTCGAGGAAGTACGAAAGGGGCCAAGTTTTCGACCCTTTTAGGAACGACTTAACTAGGACAAGTTCCAGCCCCTTCAAGCTCGTTAAATACTTGTTCATATTGAAAATCCATGGACATGCCTTGCTTCGTCAGGTTCACCCGTATCCTGACCTTCATCAAACATTATGAGCAAACTATTTGACGCAGCGACGCGACAACGGCAGACGAATGGTGGCTCCAGCACTATGGAATCCCCGCCCTATGTTCGACAGAGCTTAAGGTGCTCCCTTTGTCGTCACTACAGGTCATTTAGAATACTAGATTTTGGTTCGGATAATATTTTTGATCATTTCATCTGCTTAAGAACGAACTGTTGGAAGTTCAAAAGGTGTCTGGAAAACTTTCATAGCTCCAGCCCAATGATCCAGATTAACCACTAAGGCGACCCCCCCACCAACGCTCCACCCCATCAACGCGCCACCCCATACCCGTATTGCGCGTTGATCCATTTACTGATTTCTTTCCTTATAAAAAACCTCTTAACAACGTTTTAAAAAATTGAAAAAATTATCTTCCTATTTATCAGGATTTGCGCTTTCGAACGATATGCAGCTTTTAGCTCAATTCTGTACGGCGCAAGCGATTAACGAAGTAAAGCGTAGAAAATCCTTGCGTTTTGCCTTTAAAGGATACCAGGTCGACAGACGATATATAACACGCCATATCGAAGGCGTACCGACGAAAAAAAAAGGTTAATAAAATTCGTTAAAAGTTATTACGAATCTAGGAGGAAGTTTTAACCTATTGGGTTATCGTACAGGGTTAGTTAAGCTATACGCTACCCTATTTCCGATTTCGCTTATACGCATAGCGCCTTCTAATCAACAACAGCAACCCCGAACGCCTAAGAAAAAATTAGGTAGCCCGATTTCTGCGTCGCCATCCTGAAATACGGACTTTTAAGAGCACGACGATCGACTATAAGCGTCTAAATGGCGTTTCCCCGGCTTCTATTAACGTATTATTCGGGCGCTTCGCCCTGCTGGAGGTTAAGGCTATTAAATAGGGGAACCGATATAACGCAAACGAAATCGGAATGATAAAAGGCATAAGGGAAAACGCTTTCGTTTTTAATAAAGCCTTTAAAAAGTTTATCTTTTTAAAAGATGCCTTTAAAAAAAGGTGGATTATTATAATCGTATGTATTAATATTAACGGGCGTTCGTTGCTATTATTCGTAATTTTCAGTAACGTTAACGTATAACAATAATAATTTTCCGATTCGGATGATAAAGTATACGAAAGCTGGTATTTTACTACTTTAAAAAACGGCTGGACGAATACCGAAATCGGCTTAAAGTAACTTCGCGAAATTTTTATCCTTAATACTAAGTTCGAGGATTTTAACAAATAAAGGTTTTTAGTTATCGACGGCCACAACAGTTACATTACCGAAAACTTTATATAAATATGCTTTCAGAATAAGATTTATATTATTTTTTTGTCTGCTTACGCTTTTTATGTTTTCTAGCCTTTTGATGTAGGTATATTTGTTACGTTAAAGCGGAAGTTCCGTTACTGGTTCCGGAAGCGCTGTTACGGGCGGGCTTCCGAAGCTATAAATAAGACCGATTTCTTTTGGACGTTTTCGAAGGCGTAATACGAAATTATAATTTCGAAATATATCTTAAAAGGCTAGAAAGTAATAAGTTTGCGTTTTATTAATAAGGCGAAGGTATTAAATAACAGGTACGTTAGGAAAAAAGGGAAAATAGCTAATATACTTACTTTAAGATCGATCCGTACCCCATTACGCTTTAACTTCCTTGCTTAAATGGCTGCTTTAGGTATCAAAATACTTAAATTATTTAGGGATTTAGCCCGGCTCGAAAAATCCCTAATGGAAGTCGATCTAAGGTACGGAAATCCTACTATACGGCTTTTATTCCGTAAGTTTGCGAAGGCCTTTAACGAAAAAACGAACAAGCTTTCCGCCGCCGAAGTTTACAATAGCTAATTAACTGCAGCCTTTAAGAAAACGAAGCCTAAGAAACGTAAAAAGGTACAACCCGAGCCAAATAAAAACTTCGTAAGGATAATATCGGTTAAGAAGGTAAAGAGAAAGCTTAAGGCCTTTACGAAAAACCTTTTACTGTTATTCGGCAAAATTAACAGGAAAACAAGCTTTCCGAAAGCGAAAAAAATAGCGACTATAATCCTGATTACATCATTATGCGTGGCTGTTAATATGAAGTTAATTAATTAAATGGTTGTTGAGATATTCTTAATTACGCTAAAGGGTTATGTTGTTGATAGCTTCAAAAATGGGTGGCGCGTTGATGGGGTGGAGCGTTGGTGGGGGGGTCGCCTTACAACGGCAACGACCAAAGTGAAATCATAAACACCCCAGCGAACACGACTAAGACGTATTGTGACAACTTTATGGATACGCAAAGCGACTTTCCTGGGCCGGTTGTGGAAGCTGGCAGTCCTGTTAAACGGTATGAACTTCCCGAAGAGCGCTCTTTAACCGGTCGGGCAGAGTTACCTGGTGATTCCACATGCCATTTATCGGGCAGCGTGTCTCGGCACAGAAGAGTGCTTGGCATGGGCGGGGTGCCACCGCTAGTTAGTTATGCCACCAAACCTATTTTTGGGAAATAGACTGCACAGGATACTTGATGCTTGCGGAAAAGAGGGGCTTAGTTGGTTGTGGTTGTTAAATTGATCATGGTGTAAGAAGTCTGGGAGCAGCTTCAAACTTACCATTGCAAATAGTGGGGTTCTCACGTATCCCGAATGCTTGCTCTAGTACCTAAATTCCTTTAAATACGACACATATCCTTAAGGATACTACGAAATTAAGTTTATGTGCACCACGATCGATATATTAAATACCTGACAGATTTAGAATAACAGATTCCGATTGAGATATAGCAAGGAGGAAATCAACCAGGTCGCGTTCAAAACAAGGGACAGTTGTTGTTATACTTAACATCGCTGGGGGACCGCCGAAGTCATCCACTGATTTCCCTTGGGGTACTGGAGACATGCTAGGCTAGGGTTTTTATACATACAGTAAGGGGCCAAATTAATCTGATCCGCCCCCCACAACTTTTATCAACACCAATATTTATCAACAACTTCACTTATACGTATTTTAATAAAATAAAATCGTAAAAATAAACGGGCTCTAATGCTGTACTGCTTAGCCTTTAAGCTTCAAACCGCGTATACCAACCCCTAGCCCTCTTAACAGCACGCAGCCGTTTCCCCATAGATTGGATAGCCTTCACTATGAAGGCCTCCGGAATAGTTTCCTACGCTTTATGCAAACACTCGATAAAATGGGTAATATCCAGTTTGTTCGTTTTAAGTTCCCAAAACTCCGGAAACATTTTTCTTAGGTTTGTTTTTTTTAAGTACAGCCCATATATGTTTAGATTAAGCTCAGGGCGATGTAGTAGCCAGTCGGGAAGCACCTCCATTACGTTGTTTATCAACCAATTTAAGAACTTTTCGCAGACGTATATGTAATGTTATCTTATTGGAAAAGATGCCAAGGCTTATAAATCGGTAATAGTCCTTACCCTAAAGCTTTGAGTAGCTCCAATTATTAATCTTTCGTTGGGAACCGTCCTGTTTTGGCGTTTGATTGCGTTATATGACGGTGGAAGCTGTGCGGTACCCTTTCCCATCCGTCCCGATCCATATCCCACCCCAAACCATGATAGAGATATTCGTTCTAATGTAGTTCTTGAGATATATGGATTCCTTATTCCAATTTTGGACGGGAAACGGAATACTTAAGCCGTTAAGCTGCTGGAGGAGTTTTGGTAGGTGGACTCGTTGGAGAAAATAACCCGGAATCGTTAGCTGAAAGTTATATCAACTTTAACGTTACGTACCCGTAATAAATTTTTAAGTTAATTAGACTAATAACATGCGAAGGCATATCTAGCCATTGCCAACATGGTCCTGCTACCAAGTATCCTGTATTCCCAATTTTGGAAACTACTTTAGCTTCGTATTATCTCTTTCACCACCAGCTTATTCATCTAATTGACGCTACACGTACAAGGGGAGCTGGTTGATCCACCTAGATCTGATATAGCTGCGCTTCTGCCTTGCTAGTTGCATTTGTACATGAGAGTGTTACATATATATGGCGGCGCCAAGCTCGCTTCGTAACTGATTTTGTGTTCGGGGTTGTCGTTCCATTTCCTTCAAGAAAGTCCGTTATCCTCTAAGCAAAGGTAGCTCACATGCCCATACTCGATCATGATAAGAAGAGCTATATCCAACCTCCAGGAGAGCGTCTTTGGAGTTCGGTACAGTCTTTTTGAACTCCCCAGAATGCCAGCCAGTCTCTCTCGGCGGCTATTTCCTTGCTTATACAATGCTCAAGCGCGTTTTGAAGGGCCCTCAAAGCCCGTTGGGCCTGCTCCAGAAGGTCCATCGTGCGGGACCAGTTCTTCTGGTAGGCAATGACGAGATGATCGAGAAGTGAGTTTTCTTCTTTAAGCCTATTTATTGTGTTTAGTTGGCTTATTCTTTCGAACTTTTCTACCCGACGGATTAAAGAGTTAATCGAGTAATCTTCCATTGGCGCTGAGGATCTGGCGATCTCGGCTGCAAAATTAATGCCTGAGCATTCCGTGGCAGAAAGTGCGATAGAATTGCTCCCGTTGAAATGTATATAGGAACAAATCCCCGCATATATGTTCCTTCTTCCTGTACCCTACCGTTTAAGGTGGCCCAATTATGGGACCTATCTGTTAATTATGCCTGCAGCTATCTTTAAAAATCGACCGACCACCAGGTCGACATACAGCTTTTCCCCTTCTCTTTATACAGAGACTTTTACGCGTCGTTAGTACCGCGGAAATAAGGACTTTTTTAATCTTTCTTTTTCTTTTAGAGCTAGCCCTGGGCTTAGCCGATTATAGATATACTGGTTCAGATCTGGGGCAGCATCAGACAGGACTTGGCACCGAGACTACGGGGCAGCCTACGGCCACTCTGTCTAGAGGGTTAATAAGGGAGACCGTTTTTCGGCTCCAGGCTATGATTCAAATCTAGGTTGAAGATCTTTCAGGTTCTAGTTCTATAGACCTGACAACCATGAAACATTTATTATTCGACCCAGTGGGGCAAAACTCTTTTACGAATGCCTTCCGTTACTGTTTTAGAGAATACGGAATGCCCGGGTGTTATACTTATTACCATTATACCGCGTGCCTTTAGAGCGAGTATTACTAGCCCGGCCAACGCAATTTTGAGCAATGTTACCTAATCTCCGACTTTTTACTTTTCCCCGACCCCTGCAGCTTTTGACACCTTTACGAACGGTGGTAATCCGTCCAGTGCCGTCTGCGTGATTATAGCACTCCTAATGGCGTTGCTGCAGGTGGTTGTCCCAGGCTTGATGCAGTAAACAGATGTATTTAGTTGCGGCAGGTCACTTTCAAGTTTAAGCACAAGGTTAACTTTTGCAACCGATCAAAGCAGGCTAAAAGTCAGTCAAAGCAAAATTCATGGTATATCTGGGATAATCTAGGCTATTTCGATTTTGAGCAAATTACGTTTTTATCGATATTCTCAGTAGGCGCGCGAATTGACCCAAGTTGGTAAACCTGGTCAATGCCACCTAAAAGAGTTTCAAGAGCTCTCCCAACAGGTGGTTTCCGGAAATGGGGCCAGAAGTGCGTCATCCGAGGGCACGTTGATTTAACGTTTGCACGGGCACCTCCGCTTAATTAGCCAATAGCCAAGCTCCGGCCCTTTCCCGAGGTTTACAGGTGCTGTATATCCAAAGATTGGACCCTGTCCCTCGTTTTTTTCCACCTGGGCAAGTGGCCAAAAGGCTCTCCGCGGCTAAGCCCGTTCCTCGATATTCAACATATCGGTAAGTGACGAGTTGGTGCTTACGTACGACCGGCGATAAGGATGCGATGTACGCCGGTTCAAGCTATCGCTTCGAAGGTACACTCGGTGGGTTGGGTAGGTATGGGATGGATCCTAGCTGTAACGGGTATAGCCCCAACGGGGAGGAAGATAGTAAGCGACTAAGGGTACAGGGTTAAAATGATGGCGTGTGGGAATTCAAAGGAATTCAAAGGAAGTCAAAGGATTTGGCTGGATTTTTGGCTGGATTCGGCTATATAGCTGCATACGGCTATATAGGGGTTCCGAATTCGCCAGGGACAAAAGAAGCACTTATCAAAGACTTCTTTGAAGCTTTGTTATATCAGATTCTTTTGTTTTATTCGCATTAGGAAGGCGTCGAAGTGTATGTATAG